>CM035440.1:47729131-47876631 GCA_020310875.1 Ceratopteris richardii
AATAAAGAAGAACCTATTGTTCGATACCCATTCAAATGATTCAAATTAACGATCGATAACTAGAGTAGGATCTGCTATCTAATCTACTCATGTTCTTTCATTATTACCATCATTTTGGTAAGACATCAATATAGTCTCATCTTCATTATCCTTATTGATTTCTATTTTTTGTTCTATTGTTAGATCTATGTTCTCTTAAATGACATCATCTTGTGATGGACTAAGATCAGTTTCTGGTAATTCTTCTTTAACATCAGTAGAATCAACATGTAGAATATTATCATCTTCATCAAGTAGATTATTATCGTTGTCATGTACAACGATTCTTATTTCTGTTTGAGATGTCGACATATCAATATCTCATGATGAATCATCAACATGAATTTCTTCGATTTCTATAACAATAAAGTGTTCAAACAATGTCTGACCTCTAGGTTGAACATGAATGACTTGCCACCAAGGATTAGCATCATGATTTAAAAACAAAAACTTATTCAATATGCATAGGAAAAATATATGGTTCTCTAGTTGATCACATTATTTTTGAAGAATCAATTGTCCAAAACCTGGATAATTCCCTTCTCAATGTGGAATTACTACCTTTATACTGAGCTCAAAACCAATCAATCTTCAAAATAACCTATCAAAATATAAAAAAACAAAAATTCATTATAATGTGCTTAAAAAAATAATATACTATATCATAAAAAATAAAAACTTCTTTTACGTGTTTGAACATAGGAAATGATATTTCATAGATACCAACAATGGTTCCTACATAGCCAAATTTTCTATCTATAAGGTTCGTATCTTTTGGGCTAGCACATGATAGTTTCTTGAAAGAAGCAACAATGGTAGAATCCTTTGTTTTACGTAAAGAATCAATCATTTTGATTCTAATATGTTGTCCAAAAGCCCACATATTTGTGAATATTTGAGCCCACAATAAAAATCAAATTATTAAAGAGAAATTAATATACATATATGTGAACAAATAGGATATTATTAAAATTAAATTACCTTTGTTTCATAATTTATCATTAGCTCTCTCTCTTGATCTGAGATAGCCCATCGTACTCAAAGAGAGAAGAACAAAGAAAGACCAGAAGTAAGTTTCACTCATCCCATAGGGAGGGATAGAACCACCATGGACACCAAAAGAGTGGAAAGACAAAGGGAACCTAGAATACCAGGTGGTAGAGATGATTTTCCTCTACCTAGACCATGTGAACACCCATGGATATTAAGACCCACTGAGTTAGTAAAGTCAATGAAAAACTATGTTGATGGCACAGGAGATCCCTATGACCATGTTGCGGAATTTAAGCAAGTGCTACGAGCAAAACAAGTAGAAGACATGTTCACACAATACAATGCATTTGGACTAACGTTAAAGAACATGACTTTAACATGGTTCCAACCATTGCAACAAAGGCAACTTAGGGATATTCATCACTTGTTATAGTCATTCATCACATAATTCTCTAAAGGTGGAATCAGACATGATACTTCTTCGTTGATTCATAGCTTCAAACAAACCCCTGAGGAAACAGTTAGATTGGCATGACGTAGGTTTACACAATATGTGGAGAGATGCTCGATGCAAGAGTTACCCTCACAGGCCAAGCAAGTGTTGTTTTTTTTAGATGGCCTTTTGAGCTCTAAACTACACTCCTATGTATACCTGAAGGAACCCAGAACGCTAGAGCAATGTGTAAGAATTTGTATATACATTGAGGAAAACCTCGGAAACGAGTTGGAACTCTCAAAGCTCTATAAGGACTTAGATTGTTCATCTCTAGCATCCTCAAAACTTTTGAGCTCGATAGAAGACCTAGCAGAAAAACTGGCCCAGAAACTAGGAGTTTCTAGCAAACAGATGCCCAGGTTAACAACAAACAAGTGTTGTTACACCTGTGGTGGTAATCATATGGCAAATGTGTGTCCCAATGTGACACAACCACAAGCCAACCCTAGTGGCCAATACTCTACAATTGAGAGACGATATACTAATCACACGGCCCAGGACTACCCATACAACAAAGAAGTATTATGACATAACTACCCACAAGCATACGCTCAGCTAGGTAGGTATCAAGGGCAATACAATGCTCAGCCTCATTACTATAGGCCTCATCAAAACTATCCTTATCAGGCTCAACAAAGACCTCAACCTGTTTTAACCGAGCAACCACCCCCACCAGCTAATGTCATCCTAGTTAAATATGCTTCTGTAGAAGAGAATGTCAATAGGGCTTTAGTGCCTTCTTCACCCCTGATCATAAAAAATGACCCTAACTCCAATAGTTTTGACTCTACTCATGTAGATAGTCCACCCGCATATTACACAGTCATCAAAACATGTGGAAACATATCAGTACGATAGTCCACCATTGGAACCTAGTTGGGAGCCCGATTATGCTAATGTGATGTATGCAAACCCTAATCCATGGACCCAATTGAGACAGTCAAGACCACAGGGCCCTAGAGGACCATGCTTTAGGTGCCAAGGAGATCATTTCATAAAGGATTTCCCACATCCTCCAATAGCAGGACAGTCACAATACTATAACATACAAGGTTTTTGTGTCGAGTGTGGTAAAGAGCATGTCATCAAAGATTGTCCCAAGAACCCTGCCAATGCTTCAAAAGTGACACCCATCAACATGATAGGTATTGTACACAATGCAGATGGATCCAACCCTACATATGTGCCTATCCAAGCTATAACAAGAGCCCATGGTCTATTATGGAATCAACAGCTTAACCCTGAAAAAGTAGCCAGAACTAGCGAAGTTGGAGAGTCTAGTAATAAAAAGACAAAATCTTGGAAAGATTCCAGAGAAAGGATTAAGAGAAAGTGGAGTAAAAAGATAATTGGGTTGAAAGGAAGTTTAAAGGAATCTAGAGCCAAAATCATAGTATTGACTTCTCAAGAATCGAATCAGGAGAATCTATCTCAGAGATCAAGATCAGTTTTAGCGGAAACCATACCAGAAAACCTAGACATGATGTTTCATGCATATCAAGCTAGATTACAGGAAGGACCCCAGATAGTTGAAATGAGTAAGAACTACCCAAGAGCAGATTTAGAAATTGAGAGGAATAAACTTTGCATGAAGATGGTAGAATTAACACAAACTATGTTCGAAGCCTCTCGTTATCTTAATTGGAATAACATTGCAAAACCCGAATTACACTTTCAAGAACTACTGGAGAGGTTAGAGTCCTTGATCAATAGAAACGAGAAAACGAATATGCTTAGGAACCCTACTATTATGGAGACACAAGAAAAGAATGCACCATTCGTGTCTCACGTACCACATACAGAGGTTGAAGTCCTGTCTTCCATACATAAGTATTCACATGAATTTCTAAGAGAAATCCAAGAAGAGAACTGGAGAAAAGAACAAGGAACCCATCCTCCTATTCAAGAGATAGATGACTTGCAAGAACAATTTCCCCAAGATATCCCCTCTATCTACGATGATTGTAGAGGAAGAACAACTAAGTGAACACACAGATTTTGAATCCAATTCTTTGCAAGAATTACCTCAGTTCACAGGACCTTTGGAAGCCAAGTCTATTAGCATCACCCACCATACTAGTGAGGAATGAAGAATCATTAATCCCTAGAAACACGAAAGTAATTAAGAACACCAAAGTCCAGTGTCATCTCACTCTAGAGGAATTGTTGAAGGTTAAACCAGAATTGTGGAAGCACGTAGCAAATCAATTCCCTGAGCTTGCTACTACTCCCTCACAAATAGGATCACCCAAGAAGGTACCCGAGATACCCATAGAAAGAATCGGAGATGTAAGCGAGGGAGAGGAAGGTAACACTTATCTTCCAATAACCCATCAAGGCTACACCACCAAAGCAATCTTCGATTCAAGAGCCAAAGTAGCCATCGCTACCACCACTTTATGGAGACGTTGGGGTAAGCCAACATTAAGACCTACCAGGATGAAGCTACAAATGGCTGACAGACATATAGAGAAGCCATTAGGCTTACTTGAAGGTGTATCCCTCACCACTTGTGGTGTGGAGTTTGAGCATACCTTCGCCATTTGTGATTTTGGGAAAAATCATGCTTATGAAATGATTTTAGGACCACCATTCATGCATCAGTTGCAAATTGTACAAGATTGGGGAACTAATTCCTTATACTTGCAACATTTAGGAGTGACTTATATAACAATTTTAAGGACTATTCCCATCGAGATGTATCCCCAATACAATGGAATACCATCCATAAGACACAAGAAGAAACAGAATCGGTACACTCATTGGAATCAGATCCCTTATGGTTGCATTAGGATACTCATCTATGGATGTGTAAAGTAGCGAAACAAGAGGAAGAACGATTAGAAGCTAGGACTTTAGGTTCAGAACAACATCCACGAACCTTTCAAGACCCATCTTATGCACATATAGTATTTCCAGACAAGGAATTCGAGCCTTATGGTTGGGTAGAAATCTTAGCTATGATGGACATAGCAGTGAATGAAGAACAATGGACCCCTCATTGTGATGAGGACAGGTATGACATTTCCATTTTTTATAATTGAACCTGTTGAGGAAGACTTTATCCTAGAAGAATGCACAGAAGTGACCCAAGAACAAGACGAGAGTGATGAAGAGGACCTAGAATCCATCATCATGGAACCCTTCTGTTCCACGGAATATCTTTTTTTTTTGGAAGCCAAAACCCTTGAAGAAGAAAGAAAAGTCAAATGGAACAACTTGAGCCATCCCTACAAGATACAGAAAGCAAGCAAAAGAAGAAAAAGAAATCACCTAAGATAGAAGAAGAAGAAGAAGAAGAAGAACCACTCATGGAAGTACCAAAGAACTTCAAGAAGTATGAAATAGAAGATAGACGAATCATGGTACGAATTCCTAAAAGAAAAGCTGATGTTGGAGAAGTATATGATAACCGAGAGAAAACCAAAAAAATCATAGTCACCATCGAAGGAGAAGAAGAAAAATGTACACACATAGGGCATGATTTGACGAATGAAGAAGAAGAAGAGTTAATTTCCCTATTGCAAGAATATAGAGATGTGTTCGTTTGGAGTTACAAAGACTTGAAAGGAGTAGACCCAGATATATGCTCCCATAGAATCCCTATGACTCCAGATGCCAAACCTACGAAACAAAAACCATACACGTACAATGATAACTACGCTGCTAAGATTAAAGAAGAGATAGATCGTTTGATAGAAGCAGGACTCATTTATGAAATTGAGCATACTGAATGGGTAACCCCCATTGTGGTCGTGCCCAAGAAGAATGGAAAATTGTCCGTGTGTATTAACCTTAGAAAAAAAGTTGCAGGCAAGGAAGTTTATAGCTTTCTTGATGGTTTTTCAGGCTATAATCAAGTAGCCATTGCTCCAGAAGATCAACACAAGATGGCTTTTGCCACAGAATGGGTCATATCTGCATTTCGTGTAATGCCATTTGGGCTAACAAATGCACCCGCCACTTTCCAACGACTTATGTGTCATGTTTTTAAGGAATTCTTATGCAAGAATTCGGAAGTTTATGTCAATGACATTTGTACTCATTCGAATATGAGGAAGACTCATATCCCAAAACTAAGGCAAGTATTTGACAAATGTCGAGAATATCAGGTGTCTGAACCCAGAAAAATGTGTTTTCATGGTCAGACAAGGGAAAATTCTAGGACACATTATGTCAAAGAATGGAATCTCTACAGATGAAGAAAAGGTGAGAATAATTGCAGATCTACCTAGATCGATGGAAGCAGATGTCTACAAGTTGTGTAGAGAATGCCCTGTCTGTTGTGAAAGACCACCAGTAGAACATGCTACATTATATCATATGTCTCTCACACCAGAATGGAGTGAACCATTAGTGACGTACTTGAGGATGAACACATTCCCTCAAGGAATGACTTTAGCACGACAACGAAGTCTAGAGCAGGAAGCTCAAGACTATTCACTTTATTGGAGACAATCTATACAAACGAGGACAAGACGGATACTTATATATCTCACAATTACAAGGCCCGATCTAAGTTATACTATTGGACTTGAAAGTTAGTTTATGCACGTTCCCAAGAAGCCACTTTTGGATGCTCTGAGGCGCACTCTATGTTATGTGAGTGCTACTTTGGATTATGCATTGTTTTATGAGGCTGGTGTAGATTTGCAGGTTTATGGATACACCGATGCCGATTAGGTTGGTAGCATTCCAGATAGAAGATCTACTAGTGGTTTTCTATTCTCACTTGGGAGTGCAGCTATTACATGGAGTAGTAAGAAGCAACCCACTATTGCTTTGTCGAGTACAGAGGTTGAGTATAGAGGTGCTGCAATGGCAGCATGTGAGGCATCATGGCTGGACATGCTACTTGCGGATTTAGGTGTGGAAGTGCAAAAGCCTATCACCATTTATTGTGATAATCTTAGCAGCATACAGTTAGCACGGAACCCGGTTTTCCATGCTAGAACAAAACATATCGAGGTACATTATCACTTCATCAGAGAGAAGGTATTAGCAGGTGATATTGATCTTGTTTATGTGAGAATAGATGAGCAGGTTGCTGATTTTTTCACCAAAGCACTTGGAGCTAAGAAGTTGATGAAGTTTCAGGAGACGCTTGGATTACAGGATATGGCGTTGAGCTTGAGGGGGAGTGTTGAGAGATCAAGCTCAACATGTGATGATCCTGGATGACACGTACCAGCTTTTCGTTTCTCTGACATGTATGGTGGTCACGCCCATATATGTTGGGGATACTTCATTGAGCTTTATTAGATTTATCTACCGAGAGTGATGGCACATTTGTTCCTTGCCAGCTCACTCATTCGTGGACATTAGGTTTTTCCTTATGTATTGATCTTTATATATTGCGCTTGTTGTATTCTTGTTTTTAGGTCATTCTTGTACATTCCTTTTTATGTAATAGAAGAAGACAAAGAAGAAGATCATTCTTCCTTGCCTCAATTTGTGTGTGTGCTTCTCCTTGAGAGCGAGAGTGTGTGTGTGAGCTCTCTTCGTTATCTCCTTCCTCGTGACAATAGAGCATTGTTACATGGTTGTGTAGGTTGATTATGTCTAATCTATTGTTTTTTCTAAGGCAAAAAGTAGTTACATGGTTGCCTCAATAGTGTTGGCAACATCTATTTAGGTTGGACCTCTCATTGTTTCTATTTGGTCTTTATGAAAGATTCTATTTCGTTGTCAAGTTATTTGCTAGTTCATCAAGACATGAGTCCAATTGAAGACTAGGAGTAGTACTCTTCTTTGAGATTCCCTGGCGATCTCAAGGTTATCTTCCAAGTTAGTACATTCCTTGATGCACTCATCTATTGTAGATGGTCTCTTGATGAATACTAGGACGTTTCTCATCTCATGATTAGTTAGTCCATCAATGACAAGGGTTAGCATCATCTCTTCTAAAGGAAATTCCCAAGTAGGACATATAGAGATGTATTGCTTGAATCTTCTTGCAGCCAATCACATAGATTCCAGACTTGATTGTTTAAAATTGTGGATCCTCACTTAGAGAATTATCCAATCAATTCATCTATCAATGCATTCAAGTTTGCATATTTTTCAATCCTCAAGTGTTGGAAGCATGTAAGATTAGAACCTTTGAGAGTAAGCCAAAAGGCTTTGTATTGAATCACAAATTCATCTATTTGTTTTGCTCAGATAATTTTTCTCAATTTTGCAACATGATCATGAGGATCTCCATGTCCATCATATAAATCTCTCATGTGGTTAGCAAATTGTGTAGGTCTTAACCTCCTCTCCAAACCATAACATTTGATGGGCGTTTGTGTCTCTAGAAGATTTTTCCTTTGAACATTAGGTCTTCCAACACCTTGTATGTGTGGATGTGGAATATTTTTTCTATTTTGATTGCATCTTGGATCCTCTTGGTCTTGATCTTAATTGCTGCTAGTGAACCTAGGAGTGATGGTCTTTGGCCTAAGAACACCATTCACAAATACAAACATGTCTTGATATAGGTATTTATCCTGAAGGTCTTGAAATAAGACCTATAGGAATTCTTTCTTCAAAGGATCTTCATATACTACCATGATTGGATTCCTATAAGATCTAAGTTCCTTGATCTTCAAGAGTGGTGCTCTAGACCCTCGACCAAGGTTGAAAATGATCCCTTCCTATCCATGGACTAACATACCTCCATGTCTTGTGAATCCAAAAGTAATCTAGTTAAGAGTAGGGTCCTTGCCACATAAATTTACTCTTGATCCTCATGTTCTTTGGATTGACACCTGTGAATCCACTAGGTCCCTCATGAGAGGTGACTAGTGTTTTATCTAGGACTTCATTTCCATACTCATTCAATTTCTCTAGATCTTGATGGGATAGATATAATGGGCCTCTATTATTGATATAAACATTACCTTCTTGCTTCACAACATGATGGTGGCTCAGGTTTACTCTTACATTCATGCTTTCTATTTTGACTAAGTATGACCCCATATGTCCTTGAATAGAGTAGCACCATGCCTATTGTCTTTCTCATAGGTGAGGGTAGTGTTGTACTCACCATTGAACATTGCATAAGAAGTTTAAATCCTTCTTAAGGTCATCCATGTTTATGGAATGTGGCATAACTTGAGTTTCACTCTCTAACTCACTCAGAATATCAGACAACAGTCTAGGGATAAGGTTTGAAAAAATTGACACTCTCTCGTAGATACTTTGTTATCAATGTTCATAGTTCTCCTTTAACTCGTATTTCCTTGTGCACTAGCTATATGATTTCTTGTGATGTTCCATCCTCATCGTAAAATCATATGAATGTTGCCTTTTATGTGCACATACATGTATGATTCTCAATCAATGGATACACGACACTCTTATGCTCACAAGCACTGCTGACACACAAAAATACTTTTATTCAAAACCAATGAATTCAAATCAGAGGTCCACATGTACTTGAGAAAAACACAATGAATTCTATGTAGCTGAGTTTTATATCTAAGTGTGAAAGCTTTATAAGATTGAACAGGTATTGAAGATAAGAAACCAAAAATGCAGAGCTGTATGGATAGATTTGAGAGCACTTCCTGAAAGGTGTGAAGTTATCTAGCATGTCATGGCTAAGCTTGAATTCCATGGAGGTGGACTTGTAGTTGGCCCGGTGGTGGTGGGGAAATCATCAGCAGAGACACAAGGAAATCATCCACTCAAGACCTGTTCGACTCAAATAGTTGGTCCAGGTGTATCTCTTTGAGGTTGTCATTTCTGTGAATTATGGAAAGCTTCCAGTTTTCTTGTTTTTTTTTCCTTCAGGATGGGAGGATGTGCTATTGTGATGTGTGATTGCCCCAAAAATGATTATGTCCACATTTCTAGTTTCTCGATAATTGGATAAGGAGTTGGGTTACACATCATGATTCACTTCTCTAAATAATAGTCTTTGTTCTTTGTAGAGGTAAAGGATTGCAGATGCAATCATGTTGCCATCATATGCTTCATCACAACACTCATTGTCATTATATGAGGTAATCAAAGTCAGTCTCTCAGTAAATCACCACTCACTTATAGCTACGCACTAATGCTTGTACTTGTTCGACCTGCATGTCTTAAGGGTTTCAAATTTGACCCTGGAGAGCAAGAATTATCAATAATGTCTGATATGCTCATTGCTCATAAATTTACACTTGAACCTTGTTTAACTTTTACATAGCTGACTGAAAGTTTCGCAGGTGCCAAACAATCTGTATGCTCAGTGCTAAAAGGGAACTTGTTTTTTGGGTGGTGGGGCCCTATGACCTTGACATAATGGGGGATGGTGTAACATGTCATTTCTTCAAAGTTCATTCTTGCGACACTCTTAGGCACCATGGCATAGTTCTTACGCTATGTTCTATGAGAATCTTGGTAATATGGTGTTCTGAGGTCTAACATGTGTAGTGCTGTGTCTAAATCTCCATGATGGTGGGTAACAGCCTTGGGTGCTTTCATTCTAAACTTTGGAGATTACGGGATTGAAGAAACTTTGTTTATGGTTTTATATGTGTTCTTTTGTTTTGGCTTGCTAAGGATTTTGTCTGCAGCCCCTTCTGTCACTTGGAGAATTTAATCAACTTGTTATTGTTGCATAGTTGTATACAGATTGAAATCCTTGGCGAATGACTCCAAATTTGATGATTAAAAGTTAACAATTACTCTTCATATGTTTCATAACTCCATAGTTTTGTGTAAAGGACAGGATTACAGGTTGATGGGATAAACTTCCTCAATACAAGGAAATGTGGTAGCACACAGATTTTTTGGTGCTTTCACCTATGTCTTGCAATCTCAGTTGGTCACCCCGCTGCTTCTCCATAACTTAGTGCTAGTCCCTAATTTGTTCTTCTGCTAAAAGGATAGGATTGTTCACTTTTTGAGTAATAAAAGTTAACATAAGTATTAACCATACTTTTGAGATAGTTTTGGATGATAAGCTGGGACTGAATCCAAGGAAACTGCTGGGCAATGCACTTAATGACCAGGAAGATCCAATCTTTTCTTACTCTCCCTGAGATCTTCATCACTCTAAGATCACACTATGTCCATAGGCTAACTATTGATCCATCTATTGCAAGCTACTTCCATGATGCTTTCCAAATAAGCTCTTTTTTAGAGGCACAGGCCTTGGAATGCCTATTACCAAAATCACGACCTGCACATAGGAATGAATTTAGTTGAAGGATGAGGAAGCTCTTCATGGGCACTTGTCTCTAGATGCGTAAGTCCCATAGCCTTGGATGGAGGTTGGGTGCATAATGCTGGTGCTTCAAAAAGGTTCAGTAAGGAAAGTTACATGTTGACATGCATATAAGGGGTGAAATTGTTGATTCTGACCTATTTGGTATTGCTTTGTGAAGGTCACGAGTGATTGTTTTTTGCTAGGGAAGTAACTCCCTGGTTTCACAATGCTCATTTTTGGCTTGTTTTTTTTATATAATGCATTGCACGCCAACACCTACAGAATTTAGCACCGATCCTTCTTGACTCCTATGGATAAATTGATAGTTATGTTTACATTGGATAATACTATGGTAGGTTCAAAGGAAGAATAATGGTAACTTCTAATAGTTAGGGTTTTTCTGTTGATGTCAAACGAAGTTGAGGATTTGCTTGCTCGATTCGTATATGTTTTGAGTGTTCATCTGTAATTCTGATAGAATCTGTATGATGAGAAACCTTTAGCTGACCTTAATGATTTTCCACAGTTACATTTGAACAGAAGTCGCCTACGCACTACTACTATGCACTAAATTGGATAGGCCAGTAAGAAAACACACCACAAACAGGACTGGGAGACACCAAGCATCAACGTGGAACAATAAAATTTTCACGTGGACTTCTCTCTAAGAGAGCAAGTCTTGAGTCAAAGATGTTCCCTAAAGTGGAAACTAAATTTGGAGTGAATGTTTATTATCTATTTCATTTCTAGAGAAAGTCGACTTGCTTCTTGTATGTCATTTTAGGTTTGGGAAGCTTCTTGAGGAGGCATTTCTAGTCTTACAAAGGACTGCACAGGGGGATAAATGTTGGGCTTGTAGGGATTGTGTCGCCCAGCTCTAAAGATTGCAGATTGAAGGAAGGACTGATCGCTTGCAAATTGGAAGATTGAAGAATTGCAGATTTTGAAGACCTAAAGATTTCCAGACTTGAAGACTCCAACTTGGAACAGTCTAGCAATGAATGCTTCTCTTCTCTAAACTTTGTCAAGGACGACAAAGTCTAGGGGGGGAGAGAGTGTTAGTTTATTGGAGTTGCTCATAATTTCTCTTGAGCATAGACACTTCTCTAGTACTAAAAAATAACCTTTTTTGTATAAAGGAGATATGCCATATGAACACTCTCCTAGTACTATAGTGTGAGAGGCCTTTAATGTTGGTGCAAGACAATCAAAAATTAAGGATTATATAAAGCCTAGAAGTGAAGAAATGAAGAAAAGATTGAAGTTCAACTTCATGGACTAAAGAGAAGATTCACATAGTAAAGTTCTTTAAAACATATGTACATTAGTTTTGTAAATACTTCAATATACTTGAAGTAATGATGAATCAATACTCATATGTATATATAGATACGTGTACATGGTCGTAATAGAAGAATGAGATGAAGCATAGATGAAAAGATGATGTGTATTGGATGTATCATCCATCAGATGTATGAAGAGTTGAATAGAAAGAATATTCAGAGAATTGCGCGTCAATCTTTTTTCTAATTCTCCTTCTGTGTTTGATTTTATTAGAAATCCTTTGGTACACATCTAAGTCCATAGTTAATCTATCTATGGTTAAAGTTTGAGAGCTCAATTGCAACAGGCTGAGAGAATTTTGTGTAGGAACATCTATATGTGAGAAAGTATTGAGTGTCTTCTGAAACAGGCGCAGTTTCGATGGTCAAAGAAATGATCAGTTCTCAGTGCACAGTGTAAAGTTTTACATAAATGAGGAGTCAAAATCTAAGTTGGAAGGTAAGCCATCTATGGCTAAAAGCATTTGCTTAAATGGGTTTTAGATTGGGAGAACTATGTGTTACAAGTTGCAGGTGTCAAAATTGATTCTACAGGAAGGTAGTTTCAGATATAGGTAGATTGTTTGAAGCATTTCTCATAATCTACTGAAGCTTTTGAAGTGTTCTGACTTGGAGGAGGTGCGGAAACTCTAGGCAACACATCCTAGAAAGTTTCATCAAAAACTTTACACAATTGATTAATCAATGAGTGATTAATGTGCAGCAAACTTTTCTGTGAAATGACTTTCTTCACAGTTAGCTAATTTCTTGATAGTTTGGTGATTGTCTTCCAAAATTGGTTGGAGTTTAAAGTTATTCTTGATATAGAGGTGGTCTAACATCAAGGATAGCTTGTTCTTTTGGACATTAACACTCTCCATCAATGGTATCAGAACAGGAAGTATCAAAATTGAGGAAAAGGAAGACCCCGACTGCTGAAGATATACAATTTTCACACCTTGAAGGTTCAAACGAATAAAATGTGGAAGAAAGACTAAAGGAAGACACATAAAGGCTATCAAAGGATCAGAAGGAGCAATATTCGAAGCTAAGGTATATTCATTCCTTATAAGGATTAAAGATTTGATAGTACAGGTGAAGAAAGGATGGGAGAGAGTCTCCAAATTGAGAAGTTGGATAGAGAGAACTATCCAGCTTGGTCTATGAGAATGGAAGCTCATCTTATGAGCAAAGATCTGATGGGATACATCACAGGAGAGGAAGAAAAGCCAGAGTTCAAAGGTCCTAGTGTTCCAACTAGGGAAGAGCTTGCAAATATAAAGATTTGGATGAAGAAGGATGCTCAAGCAAGGAGCATAATCTACATGGCAGTGAATGATTATTTGCTTCCTCATATCAGAGGACTTGAAAGTGCAAGTGACATTTGGAATGCTTTGGAAGAGCATTTCCAGAATACAACCAAATCAAGGAAAGCTTCATTATGGGCAGAGTTTACTACAGTCAAGAAGAAGGCTACACAATCAATATCTGATTATGTGACAAAGATGAAAGACATTGCTGATTCTTTAGGTGCAGTTGATGAAGATATTGAAGAAGATAAGTTGGTAAGACAAATTCTCACAGGGCTAAGAGGAGATGAGAAGTGGAAGCCTTTTATTTTGTCTACAGAACTTTCATTAGATGATTTCACTCCTGATTTGAATCAATTGTTAGGACATATGCTAACTTTTGAGAATGATATCAAAGGAGATGTTGATAAGAGTGCAGGTCATGCAATGTATTGTAAAGACAAGAAGAAAGCTATCAAAGGAAAGCAACAACCAGTTGAAGATGAAGGTACTCCAAGTCAAGCAAACTTCCTAAGAGGAAAAGGAAGTGGCAAAAGTAGAGGAAGAGGTAGAAATAACAAAGATAATGTCAGAGCTTGTTGGATATGTGGTAAGACCAATCATCTATCTCATGATTGTTGGCATAATAATCAAAGCAATGGTAATTTTAATCAGAACTTTAATCAAAGAGGAAGAGGTGGCACATATCAGAGAGGAAATTTCAGAGGTAGAGGTGGTAGGAATTCTTTTGGAAGAGTTGGAGGAAGAAACTTCCAAAATCAATCCTATAATAATACCTACTACAATTATGCATCAGATCAGAAAGAAGATTCAACTCTTATTATGAATGCAACATGTGAAGCCTCACATGAAGACATGAGAGTATTTTATATTGACTCAGGATGTAGCAATCATCTGAGTGGAAATATTGCTTTGATGACTGATCTAGATCATAAGGCAATCAATCATACAGTTCAAACAGATGATAATACAAAGCACAAAGTAAAGTCAATTGGTTCAATTAAAGCCAAAGATGGAAGTACTCTCTTGAGTAAGGTCCTATATGTTCCTACAATTCCAAAGAACTTGATCAGTGTAGGACAAATTTTGGAAAATGGATATGAGGTAAGGTTCAATAATGATGGAGTTTATGTTGAAGACCCTAGTCAAGGGTATAAACAAAGTGTTACAAGAAAGAAGGAAGGAAGGCTCTTCACACTAAAGATACAAGGTAATGTTGGACATGCTATGTTCACATGTGGAGAGCAAAAGGTGTCTGAATTGGATCTTTGGCATAAAAGACTTGGACATTTTAATGAAAGAGGTATTAAAAAAATGGTTAACAATGGTTCAGTGCTTGGATTGCCTAATGTTGCAGGTCAACACATGACATACAGATGTGAAGCATGTCAGTTAGGTAAGGCTCGTAAGCAATCATATAATATGCATGGTTTTATGTATTCAGAAAGACTTGAATTGGTACATACAGATGTGTGGGGTCCTTCAAAGGACTTCAGTATAAATGGTTCAAGATATTATGTCATATATGTTGATGATGCTACCAGGTGGATTACAATCTATGTGATCAAAGACAAGTCAAAAGTGTTTAATACATTTAAACACTATCATGCATATGCAGAAAGAATTACAAGTCAAAAATTGAAGAGGTTAAGGTCAGATGGAAGGGGAGAGTATTTCTCTAATGAGTTCAGTGATTATTTGTGGAATGAAGGTATAAAGAGAGAAGTTACTTGCAAGTACTCTCCTCAAAAAAATAGGGTAGCAAAAAGAAGAAATAGAACTCTTGTTGAGTTTGTAAGGTCCATATGATGAAGGAGAAAAATTGCCCTAATTATTTGTGGGCTGAGGCTGTAAACACAGCCACATATTTGGTCAATAGGTTACCATGTAAAGCCTTGCAGGGTATGACACCATATGAAGCTTGGTGGGGTAAGAGACCTACCTTGGATCATTGTAAAATATTGGATGCTTGGCATATGCATATGTGTCATCACAATTGAGGCATAAATTGGAACCTAAAGTAGAGAAGTATGTATTCATTGGTTATGATGACAAGCAGATGGGTTATAGGTTGTGGATTCCATCCACAAAGCAATTCCTTGTGTCTAAGGATGTTACATTTGATGAGCAAGGTACTTGATATGCAGGTACACTTAATGTTCATGCAGATGTTGAAGAAGTTGTGAATCAAAAGGAAGGTAAATCAAAGATTCAGATATTTGATGAAGAGGAGAATAATGAAGTACATGTTGAAGTTGAAGAAGTGCCAAGGTTTGATCGAGAATATTATGAACCAGAAACTTAAAGAAATGGAGAACTCAGAAGGTCATCTAGGCACAAATGGCAACCTACAAGGTATAGCTATGATACTTCATTATTGACTACTAAAGAGTATGCTTACATGTTAAAAGCAGATGAAGATACATCCACATATGATGAAGCCAAAGGAAAGAAGAATTGGGAAAAGGCTATGCAGGAGGAATATGATGCATTGATGGAAAATGAGACTTGGGATTTGGTTCCTAAACCAAATAGCCAGAAGATCATTGGATGTAAGTGGGTCTACAAAACAAAAAGGTTTGCATATGGAAGTGTATCTAGGTGCAAAGCCAGGCTTGTTGTAAAGGGATATGCACAGACATATGGTGTGGACTATGATGAAACTTATAGTCCTGTTGCAAAGATGACAACCATAAGGACTCTCATAGCAATTGCTTCTTGCAAAGGTTGGAAATTATCTCAATTAGATGTGAAGAATGCATTTTTGAATGGGTTTATTTCAGATGAAGTTTACATGGAACAACCAGATGGTTTCAAAGATTAAGCGTATCCAGATCATGTAAGTGTAAGCTCAAGAGAGCTTTGTATGGGTTGAAGCAGGCCCCAAGGGCATGGAATTATAGGCTTGTAAAGTTCTTGAAGGAACTTGGATTTCAAGCTTCAAAGGCAGATAGTAACTTGTTGTTCAAAGCAAGTGAGGATGGATTTATTTATGTTTGTATTTATGTTGATGACATAATACTTACAGGAACAGATGACAAAGGTATACACATGATTAAGAAGCAGATGGAGAAAGAATTCAAAATCATTGATTTGGGAAATTTGTCATTCTTTTTGGGAATGGAGATTTCATATACTCAACATGGAGTATATGTAACTCAAGAAAGGTATTTGAAAAATTTGAAAGGTATCAGAGTTTGGTGGGTAGCCTGATTTATGCTACATTAACAAGACCTGACCTATCATATGCAGTTGGAGTTCTATCTCAATTCATGCATTGTCCTAGAAAGGAACATTGGATTGCAGGACAAAGGGTACTTAGGTACATCAAGGGCACACTTAAAGAAGGTCTGTATTATGGATTTACTTCAGATACAAGAGTCAAAATATACAGTGATGTAGATTGGGCAGGTAATTCTGATGATAGAAGATCAACACATGGATACTTGTGTTATGTGGGAGATAAGCTAATTTCATGGTGCTCTAAGAAGCAACATATAGTTGCTTTATCATCTACAGAAGCAGAATACAAAGGCATGGTAGAAGCTGCAAATGAAGTAATATGGTTAAAGACTCTTATGAAGAGTTTTGATATTGTTCAGAGTACTCCTATCATTTTGTGGAGACAATATGAGTTCTTTATATTTGGCAGCAAATCCTGTGTTCCATGCTAGAACTAAACATATTGAGATTCAGTATCATTTTCTGAGAGAGAAGTTTGTTGATAAAGAAATAGAAGTTATGCATACTCCTACAAAAGATAAACTTGCAAATATGATGACAAAAAGTTTGGATGGACCAAAGTTGCAGAGATTTAAAGATATGGCAGGAATAAAGAAGATGCAAGTAATCACAATTGATGATTGAGGGGGAGCTGTTGGTGCAGGACAATCAACAATTGGTGATTATATAAAGCCTAGAAGTGAAGAAATGAAGAAAAGATTGAAGTTCAACTTCATGGACTAAAGAGAAGATTCAGATAGTAAAGTTCTTTAAAACATATGTACATTAGTTTTGTAAATACTTCAATATACTTGAACTAATGACAAATCAATACTCATATGTATATATAGATACGTGTAGATGGTCGTGACAGAAGAATGAGATGAAGCATAGATGAAAAGATGATGTGTATTGGATGTATCATCCATCAGATGTATGAAGAGTTGAATAGAAAGAATATTCAGAGAATTGCGCGTCGATCTTTTCTCTAGTTCTCCTTCTGTGTTTGATTTTATCAAAAATCCTTTTGTAAACATCTAAGTCCATAGTTAACCTATCTATGGTTAAAGTTTGAGAGTTCAATTGCAAACAGGCTGAGAGAATTTTGTGTAGGAACATCTATATGTGAGAAAGTGTTGAGTGTCTTCTGAAACAGGCACAGTTTAGATGGTCAAAGAAATGATCAGTTCTCCATGCACAGTGTAAAGTTTTAAAATAAGGAGTCAAAATCTAAGTTGGAAGGTAAGCCATCTATGCCTAAAAGCATTTGCTTAAACGGGTTTTAGATTGGGAGAACTATGTGTTAGAAGTTGCAAGTGTCAAAATCGATTCTACAAGAAGGCAGTTTCAGACATAGGTAGATTGTTTGAAGCATTTCTCATAATCTACTGAAGTCTTTGAAGTGTTTTAACTTGGAGGAGGGCGCAAACTCTAGGCGACACATCCTACAAAGTTTCATCAAAAAATTTACACAAATGATTAATCAATGAGTGATTAATGTGCAGTAGACTTTTCTATGAAATGACTTTCTTCACAGTTAGCTAATTTCTTGATAGTTTGGTGATTGTCTTCCAAAATTGGTTGGAGTTTAAAGTTATTCTTGATATAGAGGTGGTCTAACATCAAGGATAGCTTGTTCTTTGGGAGATTAACACTCTCCATCATTTAAATAATTTCACCTTTTTGCACATGAAAGGAGTTTCCCACGTACAAATCTCAATCCCACGCATCCAAAGGGATTTGTTAGTTAGAAAGAATATCTTGCAAGATAACAAAGAGATATGTTAGTTAGAGAGAGATCCACTTTTTTACTTTTCAAAGGAGTACATGGGGAATAGAGCTTAGCCTATATATAGAAGCTCATTTTTGTAAAGAGGGGAGCTTTTGGTCGACGTGCTCTCATGTAAGATCATTTATCAATGGAAGAAGCTCTCTTTACTCCTACAAGACTATTTACATTTACATGTATTGTGTCTTTGTGAGTGTGTGAGAGTGGTGTGTGTGTGCCTATGCATGTCTCTCCTTTGTGTGAGTAGGATAATTGTACTTGCTTGTATTTTCCTCATGAACTAGGATCCTTGACTCCCTATTCTCCTTGTTTTCAAGCATGTGGCATAGCATGGGGCTGATGCCTGTTGGAGTTAGACATCTGCAGGAGCATGCGAACAGCACAAGGAAGAAGAAGAAGCTTGGAGCACAAACACACAATACTGAATGTATTACTAGAGAATGTACAAAGATAAGTATCCCATTAGGGCAATAGGTGTATATACAAGCCGGGGGAAAAAAACCTCCTAAAGAGGGAAAAAAGTGCCCCGGCGGTCCTAGTGTGTTCACACACATCACTACCTAAATATATCAACAAATCCACCCTGGGAGTGATGCAGTGAACAAGGAGCTGGCACTCATGTATAAGGAAGTGGCAAGCTATGTGGAAATCACTCCACAAAAGGAAGTAAGCCCAAAGCTTTGCGGAAAGCTTCAAACTTCTCCCTAGGCAGAGCCTTCGTGAAAAGGTCTGCAATGTTCTCCTGCATGGGCACATATGCCAAGTTGATCTCCCCAGCAGAGAACCTCTCCCTGACATAGTGATAATGCACCTCAATGTGCTTAGTGCGAGCATGGAACACAGGGTTCCTCGCAACTGCCAATGCGCTCTCACTGTCAGTGACGATGGTGGTGGCAGAAGACTGGCCAACACCCAAATCAGCCATAAGGCGTCTGAGCCACACACACTCAACAGTCGCTGTGAAAGCTGCCCTATACTCAGCCTCACAACTAGAAGTGGCCACAGTAGGCTGCTTCTTGGTCAACCAAGATATACATGAGGTACCAAGCATGAAGCAAAAACCACTGGTGGACACACAAGTGTCATAGCAACCAGCCCAATCTGAGTCAGAAAAAGCATGCAAATCTGGCGGTAGTGATCCCCCCTTGGGATAAAACAACCCAAGTAACTGAGTACCACTCAAGTAGCAAAAGATGCGCTTAACCGCCTTCCAATGCGTGACTCCTGGGCAATGCATAAACCTGCTCATCTGTGAGATAGCAAACTGAATATCTGGCCGAGTAATGCATAAGTAAATCAAGCATCCAACAGCCTGCTGATAGAGAACAGCATCAAATGCATCTCCAACATCATGAAGACTCAATCGTAAACCTGTCTCCATAGGAGTGGCAATAGGCTTACAGTCTTCAAGGTCAAAACGCTGCAATAATGTGTCAATATATTTCGTTTGACACAAAGCCATTCCACCATCAACTTGCATAAACTGAATGCCCAAATAGTGATGCAAATGCCCCAAATCCGACATCTCAAATGAGGCATGCAAATCAGCCTTGAAATCAGCAATATGCTTCTCAATAGTACCAGTGAGCAGCATGTCATCAACATAGACAACAATGATCAGAAGCACATCATTAGCACGCTTAACATATAAGGTGCTTTCAGTTGGACTGTTCACAAATCCATGTGCAACCAAATGGGCATGTATCTTCTCATACCAAGCATGTGGTGCTTGCTTTAAACCATATAACGCCTTCTTTAACCTGCACACTTGGTTTTCATGCCCTTTCTGCACAAAGCCACGGGGCTGAAAAACATACATTTCTTCATGCAAGTCACCATTCAGAAATGCTATTTTAATGTCCAACTGAGTACATTCCAACCATGATGGGCTGCAAGTGCACAAATGCTCCGAACAGTAGTCATACGGCATGTAGGTGCAAAGGTCTCATCAAAATCAATGCCTCTTTCCTGCGCATAACCCTTTGCAACAAGCCTAGCCTTATACCTGTCAACTATACCATCAGGTTTACGCTTCAGCTTGTATACCCACTTAGTGCTAATGGCCTTCTTGCCAAGAGGCAAGTCACATAAAGACCATGTACCATTCTTCATTATAGCACCATATTCAGATTGCATGGCAGCCATCCAATTTTCTGAATTTTGTGCTTCATCAAAAGAAACAGGCTCATTCTCATCACAGAGACTAGACGCAGCCATAGCATAGCAATCTGATGCAAAGGAGGCACTATGAGAGCCTGAACGAGTATGATATGACAAAGGTGCATCTAATTTGTTGTCACGCAAAGTCTGCACCAGCCATTTTGGCATAGTTTTTGCCTGCTCAATATCAGCTCTCTCATCAACAAGTGCATCATGTAAATCTGCATCAGAAATAGAATGATATGCATCATCATATGAAACCTGCAAAGGCTGAGAAGTTGCCTCATTAGGACCAGCACTAGACTGTCCACCTGTAAAAAGAGGCATCAACGTATCATACATGTCTTTGGAGCTAACAGATGTCTCCTTAGTACATGAAAGCAATGGCTGAATAGAATCTTCCACAAAGACAACATCACGGCTAACCAGAATGCGTTTACTCTGTGGATGATACAGACGATAGCCTTTACTTTCAGAACTGTACCCAACAAAAATACATTTTACTGCCTTATCATCCAATTTTCTGCGATGTTGTTCAGACACTAATGCATATGCCAAACAACCAAAAACACGCAGATGAGCAACAGATGGCTTGCGGTCATGCCAAGCCTCATATGGAGTGATAGACTGCAGCGCTTTAGTGGGACACCTGTTCAGTACATATGTTGCACACATGACAACCTCAAGCCAGAAACTATGTGGTAAAGCCTGACTCTTGACCATGCACCTCGCCATCTCCATGAGTGACTTGTTCTTTTGTTCAGCAACTCCATTCTGTTGAGGTGTATACGGCACTGTACACTGGTGTTTTATCCCACGTTCAACCAGAAAAGCATTAAAATCAAAAGACATATATTCCCCCCCTCGATCAGAACGGAGGGTGCCCATTTTACATGTTGACAGATTTTCAGCCAAAACCAAAAACTGTTTAAAGCACATGAACACTTCGGACTTTGCTTTGAGTGGATATACCCATGCATGCCTAGAAAAATCATCAATGAAAGTCACGAAGTAAAGGTAATTCCCAAAAGAGGGTGTCTGCATAGGACCACAGACATCACTATGTACAAGCTGCAATTTCTGCGTAGCCCGAACTGAACCATCTTTTGGAAAGGAGGAACGCTGCATTTTTCCCAAAATACAACCTTCACATACATGTTTTCCAGGTGCCTCAAGCTTGGGCAAAGAAGACACCATATCAGATTTCTGCAGGTGTAGCAAATTAGCAAAATTCAGATGACCAAAGCGTGCATGCCAAAGCTTTGCATCTGACATAGCCTGAGAATCATGAACTGCACATGCCGAATCATTCATAGATCTTTCATAGTCTATGAGCTTATACAGCCCACGATATAAAATGCCAGAAGCAATAATCACATTGCCATTTGATAGATCATGAACTGTACACCTGTCATCAACGAATTTCACAACCAAGCCAATCTTGGCTAATGCAGAAACTGATAACAGATTCTTCTTGAATTCCCTGGCACAAATAAGGCATCTGACAAGGTGAAAGAACTACCATCAGCAGTAGTCATAATGATCTTACCAACTCCCATAACATGATAAGAGGAGTTGTTGGCACATGTGACAGTATTCCCTGTAGGGGCAGACTCGAGTGAAGAGAAGAAACTGCGCTGCGAGGTAATATGTTTGGTCGCCCCACTGTCAAAGTATCAAACATCTGAGTCCACTGCAGACATGCACTGCTCATGAGAAGATGGGTCAAAACTGCAAACAGTAGTAAACGCCCATTCTTCTCCCTGCATAAGATTAGCAGACTCTGTTTTTGGTGTAGAGGCTTCTGCAACAACCATTCCAGCCTCCTTTTTCTTTGCCTCTTTTGCAGCCAGTTTTGGACAGTTGATCATTCCCTTTACAGTACTTGCAAAACAATTTTTGCTTTTCTGATTTCTTCTCATCTTTATCCTGGTTCTTCCAATGTGCAGCATTTGCAGATTTCTGCTTACTAGTAGAAGAGCTCAATTTTCCTTTGCCCTTCTGACTAGGCAGGAAAGCTTGATCTGGAACACGCATAATGGACCTGTTTTGCCTGGACTGATCTTCGTGCAACAGAACAGAGACTAACTCCTAAAATGATAAGGCATTCGGATTGCCTTTCATCATCAACCGAAGAGTAGAAGCAAAACTTTGATATGAATCAGGAAGACCATTCAGAACAGTCTGCACAAGTGAGCTATCTGGTATAACCTCATCAGCAGAAATCAACTATTCCTTCAAATCTTTGATCTTCGTTAGGAAGCTGTCCATAGCATCACCTTCATTCATGTGCTCACTCTCCAATTGTTTTTGGAGGTAAGCAACACGAGCCTCATTCCTAGCTTGGTACAATGTGGTAAGTGTATCCCAAGCATCCCCTAGCTGTTCTGCAAGAGCGAATATGAGGAATAATGGCACGTTTGACAGACAAAGCTATCAATGCATGTGCATGGGCATCTCTGCCATCCCAACGAATTTTCTCTGCAGTAGGTGCAACAGAAACAGCAGCACGAACAGGAATGTGTGGAATATCATCTTCGACACCATCTTCATCAGCTCCAACACCTGTATTTGTAGTACCTGTCATTACAGGTGTAACAGGACGTCTTTCAACACCCTACACAATGTTCCACAATTCTTTTGCAACCAAAACATGTCGCATCATATAAGCCCATAATGGGTAGTTGGTACCATCCAACTTATCCTCAACAGCCAACATACAGAATGGCCGGTGACTAAAATACCTTGATGCAAAAAATTGACTGTATCTCAAAAAGTTGAACAGAACTTCCCAGACGAGTTCTGCTAGACCTGTAGCAAACTTCGAGATGCTTAAACTGGCGAACAGAAACTTGTATATACCTTTGGCACAAAAAGACGAATAGCCTGCACAAGCGCTACAATTCTGAGATTGCGAACGGAGGAGTGTCGGCGACACCCTAGATGAAGCGACGACCTACTCTGATACCAATTGTTGGAGTTAGACGTCTGCAGGAGCACGCGAACAGCACAAGGAAGTAGAAGAAGCTTGGAGCACAAACACACAATACTGAATGTATTACTAGAGAATGTACAAAGATAAGTAGCCCATTAGGGCAATAGGCGTATATACAAGCTGGGGGAAAAAAACCTCCTAACGAGGGAAAAAAGTGCCCCGGCGGTCCTAGTGTGTTCACACATATCACTACCTAAATATATCAACAATGCCAATGGCTTGAACATGTGGGGGGAAGGGGTGGATGAGAGGAGAGTCACTCGTGAGCTTTCCTTCTTGCTTCCATGCAAGGTGGTGAGGGTTTTTGGTCATTGCGTGCTACAACCTCAACACACATGTACTTGAGAAAAATACCTGAGGAGTCTCCTAAAAGCTTTCTAGAAGATAGACTACTCTTGCAATAGCTCCTAGAAATTAACACACCACTAAGACATTTGTATTATAGAAAACAAAAAACTTTATTTCACTTATAATTACAAAGAAGTGAAAGAGTTTGAAAGCACTTTCTTAATCCTAATGCTTCTTGCCCATTTAGAATTCTCAGAGTAAATGATCACAATTCCCTCAGGTTTCAAGTTCACACTTACCACCTAGAGACAAACTAGGGTTTCACAAGGTAAATCACTTAGTAGTCTAGGAGTTTTTCTAGAAGTCATGGCTTCTATTTTAGTTAACAATCAACAAGGAGCTTCGAAAAATAGAAATGAGTTGTAGCTATTTCTAGTGGAGTAGGGATCCCAATAGAAGGGGTGTGTTGAAGATCAAATGAGAACTCGACTCTAGCTAGAAGGATTTGGGTGGTCTCGACATCTTGGATGAAAAAGCCTTGTCCAACAAACTTGAGGCCAAAATGGATGACAAAGCCTATTCTAATGATGAAGCTTCTTGGGCAAAGCTCATTTTTAAAATAACGATGTCTTGTTCTCACCTTTCCCATTGCTCCCCAAGGGTTGGATCTAGTGTGCTCTCTGTGGAGACTTTGGAACAAAATGAAATTCTTCTTTTCCATTAGTGATGATTGTAAGTGGGTTGTTGGTATTAGACAAAACAATTCTATTTGGCTCCCTATTATGGGTATCGCAATAGTGACGAATGAGCACCTCAAGAGAGCTAAGAGACTCAAGAAGAAATGCTTTCGCATGTGGAGGGAACTCTAGACACTCGATCAATTTTGAGAACATTGATATGAATTGTAGATAACATTATATGATGTCTTGAGAACATTGCTCGGAATCGTAGAATTGAATTTGAAGATTGGTGATTACTAAGACACAAAATAAATGTCCGTGATAATCCAAAGACCTACCTACTATTTGTTCATGGTCAGCCTCACTTGAAGGGTATGAAATGGCGCAATGGCAAGAAAATGGAGGATATGTTGAGAATCATAAGAAATATTGGATTTCATCACTCTTTAAAGAAGAAGTGGCGTTTGAATTGTTTTCGAATTAGATGGGACTTCAAAATCAAGGAGCTCTGGTACCTACTCATCGAGAATATGAAAGAAGACCTGGTCATTGAGAATAAGAAAGAAGACCTCATATGGTAGATTTTCAATCGTGAAATAAACAAGTTTAAGGGCACTTCGTTGTAGAGAAGAATAGCAATGTGAAGAAAGTACA
Organism: Ceratopteris richardii; assembly: GCA_020310875.1. NCBI lineage: Eukaryota > Viridiplantae > Streptophyta > Polypodiopsida > Polypodiales > Pteridaceae > Ceratopteris > Ceratopteris richardii. The sequence continues at coordinate 47,754,261 of CM035440.1, forward strand.
AGCTTTGATGGAATCTAGTTCTCCATAAATATGAAAGTTAAGTTCATATTACTTGGCATCTCATGAGACATTTTTCCCATCAAAACCCCCTTCGACATTCCTAGTATCATGTCATGTATTTTTATCTTGCATTTGGTCCCATGCACTAGTTGACGAGTTAAAGAATGCTGCATCAATGCATCCATATGTAGGGAAGCTTTTAGCTTTATATAAAATGACCGAAAAAGCATCCCTTAATCCGTATGGATTTTGTTTTATTTTCATCTTTGCTTTTCTACATGAATGAAGTTCTTTTAGGTGTGTGTATAAGCTTCGATGTATAGTTATAGATTTGAAATAGATGCCATCTTTCATAACACAAACGGATAGATATAAGTGAATGCATTCTCAAAGTCATCTCTCATTGATGGTGCAAAACCTTTCACTTGAAGGCTCCCTCGTAGTTCATAGGTTTCTCATGTTTTCAAGACAATCTCCTTGGAACTGAATTGTGGAATAAGAAAAGAGCGCGCGCACACACACACAGAGAAAGAGCAAGGAGAAAGTTGTATGATGAACTCTCCTGAGGATGTAGATGGCGCAAGGGCCATTGGAGCTCCTTTCAGAGTTCTCGAGTACAAGGTGCACAAAGTTGTACGACGTATAAGGCTCCCTCGTAGTTCATAGGTTTCTCATGTTTTCAAGACAATCTCCTTGGAACTGAATTGTGGATTAAGAAAAGAGCGCGCGCGCACACACACAGAGAAAGAGCAAGGAGAAAGTTGTATGATGAACTCTCCTGAGGATGTAGATGGCGCAAGGGCCATTGGAGTTCCTTTCAGAGTTCTCGAGTACAAGGTGCACAAAGTTGTACGACGTATAAGGCTCCCTCGTAGTTCATAGGTTTCTCATGTTTTCAAGACAATCTCCTTGGAACTGAATTGTGGATTAAGAAAAGAGCGCGCGCGCACACACACAGAGAAAGAGCAAGGAGAAAGTTGTATGATGAACTCTCCTGAGGATGTAGATGGCGCAAGGGCCATTGGAGCTCCTTTCAGAGTTCTCGAGTACAAGGTGCACAAAGTTGTACGACGTATAAGGCCTTCTTGTGTTGAGAATCCTGTCCAACATGGCTTTTCGAAGCTCTTTGCCCGTGTGGAGGTTCGTCCAAGAGAAGCCATGGAAGTGGTCTTTCAATTCAATGAGATCTTGTGTATTGAGAAGCATGACTCTTATCCAACATGGCTTTTGGAAGCTCTTTGCCCTTGTGGAGGGTCGTCCAAGAGAAGCCATGGAAGTCGTCTTTCAATTCGATGAGATCTTGGTGTCTGCTAGCTTTGGTGGTCAATAGAAGGCCTATTTGTTTGTGATTTCAACAATTATGTACAAGGTTCATAATCTTTTCTTCTGAATATAGTAGAGCTTTTTACCAGTGATTATATTGGTTATATGACTATAATGGTTATGTTATATTGGAGAATCATGCAGGAAAAATGGAGAGCTTTTCCTTCAATAACCAATCCGCAGATCGCTCATATAATCTCTGCTCATAGTGGGATTTCAATTAGAGGACTAGAGTGTGGAAAAGTCAGTCCAATAATTTTGTGGAGCATCTTCGACACTTGGGTTTTCGAAACATGCCCACCTCCACATGACATCAAAATCGAAGCAAAATATAATATGCAGGTGCGCTTTTCGCCCTTCCTCGTTATGGACTTCTTGATTTGGTGGAAGAACACAAGACAATTCTTCTGCTTTATCCAGCGGGCGTGGTTTAGCGGATGTGCCTTGTACTCCTAGGCAGATGGCCAGGGTACAAGTCCTGCCCCGGGCTGGATGCTGCAGAGTTCCCCAAGATGGGTGCCTCTCTCTACCTTACAAGGTCGGGTGTGTGTGTCTTTCCAATTCATTGTACTCTCGAAAAAAAAAAAGGACAATTCTCCTTCCACTCTTCTTCTGCTGGAACGTTGAAACACTGACTTTGTCGCTTTTTCGCCTGCAAATTACCTTCCAATGCTCTCACAAATGGCCCGTCGTTGGCTTTCATGCAGAACTATGCTTACATCCCCACATGAATACGCTTATGAGATATTACCTCTCGTTACATAAATCCATATACATTGCTACATGCAGACATCCATGTACATAGGCATCCATTGCTACATGCAGACATCCATGTACATTGCTACAAATTACGACAGCATTCAGTTTCGGTCTCTGGTTTGCATTGTGGACAGAAGAGACATGTCAAGGATTGTTGCAGTTATTGGGTTCAAATCCATATACATTGCTACATGCAGACATCCATGTACATAGGCATCCATTGCTACATGCAGACATCCATGTACATTGCTACAAATTACGACAGCATTCAGCTTCGGTCTCTGGTTTGCATTGTGGACAGAAGAGACATGTCAAGGATTGTTGCAGTTATTGGGTTCATACATTCCTCTACAAAATCCACTCAGATTAAAAAGTATAAAAGGCTTCCATGAGTGCAATTCTCTCAAGTTTTTTTTTTTTTCCGTCTTGACCTCGTTCGTCTAGCTTCTAATACATCTTCTTTTTGACAATTCATGAAAACAGTGATGGTAGTTGTTCATGCTACGAGGATTCCTTTTTCCGTTCATGAAAGAAGAGAAATCATTGTGCATGTAGGTGAAACTCGTCTCTCAACCACCGATCATTTCAGTCCATATATATGGTGAGCCCATATGCGATCTACAAGCACACATTAACAACATACACTACACAGCTACGAAGGTAAGCCATTCAATTTACATATTCTTGATCTCTCTCCGCCAATCGAGTAGTCCTGTGTGCATGTCGGTTTTGAGTCTCTGCAGCTCAAGAGTTTCGCTCCTTACTGATCAGACCTAGAGAGTGCGGAGCTGGCCACATCCATTGTTTTTTATGCTTCCCTGTTTTCATTCCTCGGGATTTCTCTTTTCATAGGTAAAGCTCAGCCGATTTTCATCTACGAATTGCAACAGCTACGAATCGCAGACAAGAAGATGGCTACTTCCGCACTTTGCTTTTACCTTCTGATAATGTCGAGTGCTGTGTGCTTTTCGTTAAGCGCTGCTCAGAATGGTAACGGCCCTCAAGGCCTTGCCCTGGATTTCTACCAAAATACATGCCCACGAGCTCATGATATCATCAAAGCTGAAGTGCTAAAAGTCGTGAACCAGAACCCAAGCCAAGCTGCCGGTCTCATGAGAATCGTCTTCCATGACTGCTTTGTTCAGGCAAATATATATATAATAATCAACATGGGCTCTCTTAACAGAGATCGATTTCGTTATCCTTCACAATTTCATAATTATGAGAGCATTCTTTATGCATGACTGAAGTGTATCCATACGTTACAGGGATGTGATGCATCATTACTCCTGACAAAGCCCATGGTGAGTGAGCAAATTGCAACTCCCAACAATGCATCTCTAAGACAGTCAACTATACGCATCCTTGACCACATCAAGGATCAAGTGGAAGCTGTTTGCCCGGGAGTGGTCTCATGTGCGGACACCATTGTACTCTCAGCAGCTATTGCGCTCGAGCTTGTGAGCTTACCGTTTTTGTTTCTGCCATGTTACTTTCCAAATATACATTTATCACATTTCTTCCCGTGAATAGTAGACCTTAAACAGAAGAATACTAATTCTCGTTACGAGTGTTTGTTTCTTGATAAATGTAGGTGGGAGGTCCAAACATCCCTGTTCTGATGGGTCGACGAGACAGCCAAACCGCTGCATCTAACCAGACGGTCATCGCTAACATACCTGCACCTCAGTTGAGCATTTCTGGACTGAAGCAGAACTTCCAAAACCATGGACTTGACAGCAGAGACCTTGTGGCTCTTTCTGGTGAGCTCACTGAAGCAACACCTCATCGATATATAACCAGAGCTTGTCCAACTGTTCCTTCTGTATGTACGAGTGTGTGTGTGTGTGTGTGTGTGTGTGTGTGTTAGAGAGAGAGAGAGAGAGTGCGTGCGTGTGCGTTCGATCGGCACGTGAATAATCAAGAGATGAAGGGGATCAACCTAACCTTAATATGCTCTTTGGCAGGAGCACATACTTTTGGGCAAGCACACTGCAGGATAGTGGATCTACAGCTGACGCCCACTGTGTCATCAGACCTGAATGCAGGATTCGCCGCAAACCTTGCTCGCATCTGCCAGCCCAACAACTCGGCTCAGAATCGGGGAGGCCTGACGGTGCACCTGAACTTCTTAAGCACCGACGTTTTCGACAATAGCTACTACAAGAACGTTCTCAACAAGGTAGCGATCTTCCATTCTGACGCAGAATTGCTAAATGCGCCCGACACGAAACAGCTCGTTCAGCTCTATGCGGGTGACCAGGGAAGCTTTTTCCAACAGTTCAAGCTGTCCTTCACGAAGATGGTTCAAATGGGCGTGCTGACGGGCCAAAACGGTGTTATAAGGACGAAGTGCTCTGTGCCCAACAGCTAATGTCAAGGAGTAGCCTCCCGTGCCGAACAAGCTGCTTTAAAACATAAACAGGAGAGGAGCATTTTTTTAAAAAAGATGTAAAGTTGTGAAAACTTGTGTTTTTTATGCTTCTATGAGGAAGGAAATTAAGGAATTTCTTTATGAATCTCTTTTGACAAAGTTGCTTGTGTCTTTATGTTCATGCTCTCCTTCTTTATCTTGATGGCTCTCCTTCCTTTTTTTTAAGAGGAAATTCAGCGAAAGTTTAATTTCCCTTTGCTTGAATTGATTGAAAGATCAATCGTATAGATGAACAAGCATAGTAGCTATGGGACCTTCGCATCCCACAAAGCAAGGGTTAAGATTACTCGAAGGCAATGCAATGATGATGGCCCAAAGGCGATCACTCTCCTTCTTGAGAGTGTAATTGATGTAGGGAGACTAGAATATTCACTTAGTTTCAATAATAGTGTTCTACTCCAATTTCAAGAAGCTTTAGACACTCTTGAGATTGAGAAAGACATGAAATGATTAGTAGATCCTTGTTGTGACCCTAATGTGGTTGAGCACTTTTCCACAAGGGTTTGAAGCAATTCAATATTTCCAAGCTTCTAAATTTGTTCTTTCAATGGTCCAATCAACTTCTGGGGTTACCCTTGATACCCCCTTTGATCTTTAATTAGTTCAAAACTCCTATTTCTTTTTGTCCTTGTATTCAGATAATTGACCAACCCTATAACCATATAGAAGCTTTTCTAAGTTCTTGATTCATTCTCTTTAGAGTCTAGAGTGAAGGGAGGCCTTGCTTATATGGATTTTGGGAGAATTCCCTTGCATGTGGGATAAATGAGCTTGCATGAGAATGAAACTAAGTTTGTAGAAAAGGGTGGAGCATGGAACTCTCAACACCCCCCTCCATGTGATGACCCTTTTGTTTTTAATATGGGGGACTAGTGACATATGGGATCACTTAGTCCATTGGGTTTTAGGATCTAAGGACATCGGGGATCCTTAGACATGACTTGGACATATGGGATCCAAGTTTGGGACATATGGCATCCCTTGGTTTTCATGGACATGTGGCATTCATGTATGGGACATATGGCATCCCTTGGTTTTTAGTTCCACGGACATATGGAATCCATGGAGTGTGGGACATATGGAATCCTGGGGATCTTGGGACATATGGGATCCCAAGGCATATACTTGGACATGAGCACTTAGTTTAACATTTACTTCTAATGGATTTGAAATGGTCTTGCAATCACACAAGCCAAACTTCTTCAAAAGATCAAGAATGTATTTCCTTTGCATCAAGTATATACCTTCTTCTTTATACTTCAATCCCAAGGAAGTACCTTAAAATACCTAAATCTGAGATTTTAAACTCACATCCAAGCTTCCTCTTTATGTCCTTGATGTTGGCTTCACCATCCTTTGTAATTATCAAATCATCAACATATATACAAATGAAAACAATTTTGCTACCTTCCTTCTTCACAAAGAGTGATCGATCTGCATGACTCTAATTGTATCTACATTTTACCAAGTAGTCCACAAGTCTTTGGTTCTAAGCTCTTGGGGCTTGCTTGAGTCCATAAAGAGCCTTCTTTTTCCTACATACATGATGTGGAAACCTCTCATCTTCAAATCCTTGGGGCTGGTCCATGAAGACTACCTCTTCAAGCTCTCCATTTAAGAAAGCATTCTTCACATCCAACTGGTACAACTTCCAACCTTTTGAGGCTGAAATTGTAATAAAACTTTTGATGGTGGACATCTTAGCTACTCGACTGAATGTTTCCTCAAAGTCTATGCCATAGGTTTGAGCAAAACCTTTAGCAACCAGCCTTGCTTTATACCTAGAGATGCTCCCATCTGCATGCCTCTTTACCTTGTACACGCATTTGTTGCCAATGAATTTCATGTCCTTTGTTCTTGGCACCAATGACCAAGTATCATTTTCTTCAAGTGCTTTGACTTCCTCCTCCATGGCTTCAATCCATTCCCTATGCTTATTTTTCTTCTTCAAAAAAGTTAGGTTCTTGAGAAGCTATAACTTGACTCATGTAGGCATAGTGTCTTGCAATGAATGAATCATAAGTTAACCTTTGAATAGGGTATTTAACCCTATTGGATGACCTTACCTAACCATTAGGTTGTAGGAATCTCCTCCTCCTTGGTTTAGATGCTTTAAATCCTGGAGTTTCTAATTTTTCCATATCTTCATCACTTGTAGATTCCATGTCTACCCATCGATGGTCTTCATCATTTTCCTTTTCCTTTCCTTTGCTACTTCCTTCACTTGAATGAGCTTCATTCCTTGTCCTTCCATGCCAAGCTGAAGTAGTACTTTCATCTAATGGTGTGCTTGAAGTGGTTGCACCATTTATCTCCATGTTTTGTTGTTGCTCTTTGAACTTCTTCTCGGCTTCATATGCATCGTCAACCTGTAACACATCTTTGATACCATAAAAAGGTAGCAACTCATCAAATATTACATCCCTAGACACCTTAAGCTCTTTGATGAAAGGGTTATAGCATCTAAAACCCTTTTGCTCTGAAGAATATCCAAGAAATATACACCTATCTGCCTTCGGGTCTAACTTGTGTCTCAATTCTTGAGGTATGTGAACATAACACACACAACCAAATACTTTGAGATGTGAAAGGTTGGGTTTCTTACCACACCAAGCTTCATAAGGTGTAACTCCATGTACTCCTGAGGTTGGACACCTATTCATAATGTATATGTCTGTATTTGTTGCATCAGTCGAATAAGAGTTAAGAACATTCATTTCATTTAACAAAGATCTAGCCACTTCTACTATGTATCTATTCTTCCTTTCTGCCACCCCATTTTGTTGAGGTATATACCTACAAGTGTATTGCCTCTTGATGCCATGGTCATGTAGAAAATCTGAAAATTCATTTGAAAAATACTCTCCCCCTCCATCCGATCTGAGAGTCTTTATATACTTCCCTGTTTCCTTCTCCACTAGGTTTTTGAACCTCTTGAAGTGGTAAAACACCTCTGACTTTGACTTCATACAATACATCCAAACAAACCTTGAATGATCATCTATAAATGTGAAAAAATATATATTACCTCCAATGGATGGCTCCCTTGTAGGTCCCCATACATCTGTGTGTATAAGATTCAACACTTCATTGCTCACATGTGCTCCCTTCTTGAATGGCAATCTGCTTTGTTTTCCTAATTGACAAGCATGGCATAAATGTTGCATATTCTGAGATGTAAGATCAGGTAGACCACTCACCAAGCCCTTCCTTTGCATGTCCTTCATCCTTTGTAAATTTATGTGCCCAATTCGTTTATGGCATAAGTCGATTTTTGCAATTTGTTTATTTCCAATTGACAAGTAGACAGTGCGAGGGGTTGATGGCTTTACCTGCATGGTGAAGAGTCTTCCTTGCTTCTCTCCTTTTGCTATGAGCTTGTATTCTTGCATGGGGTCTTCAACAAAATATCCTTGCTCATTGAACCTCACCTCATAACCTCTTTCAACCATTTGACCTACCGAAACCAAGTTCTTTGTGATGGTTGGCACATGCAACACATCCTTCAACACCTTGGAGCTTTGAGATCCATTCAATGCAATATCTCCCACATGTGTAATCTTGTGCTTAGTGTCATCCCCTGTCTCTACATGTCCTTGAGTGATGGGTGAATTTAAATTAAAGAAAACATCTTTATCGCAACTCATATGGTTGCTACAACCACTATCAATGTACCATGTAAAATCTGAATTGACTCTTTCACTTGAACCATACATCATAAGCAAGTTCTCATTTTCTGAATTTGTTGAAGTACTAGCATAATTACCTTGGTTCCTTTTGTATCCTTGATTGCCTCCTCCTTTGGACCAACAATCTCTTGCATAATGGCCCAGGTTTCCACAATCTCTTGCATAATGGCCTATGTGCAGAGATATACCTTCACAAAGTTGGCAATTTCTCACAACTCACTTAGCCAAATAACTTGAAACTTTGGCAAAGTTCAGTGCACAATATGAAAGACCAAATGAAGCTTTAAATCAATGAAAGTGAGTATAATGAGAGAGCAAACAATGCTCTGCAATCTGGTACAATCAGATTTGGAAAAGTTTAACTACGCCTCTAGATAGAGAGGAACAAAATCATGAGAAAATGAGGTAAGCAAGCAAGGGGCTTGCTTGCTGGAGTTTATGACTTTGCTTCTACTCTTCGGTTGATGATGAAAGGCCATTCGAATGCCTTATCATTTGAGGAGTTAGTCTCTGTTCTGTTGCAGGAAGATCAGTCTAAGCAGAACAGGTCCATTATGCGAGTTGCAGATCAAGCTTTCCTAGCTAGTCAGAAGGGCAAAGGAAAATGGAGCTCTTCAACTAGTAAGCAGAAATCTGCTAATTCTGCATATTTGAAGAAGGAAGATAAAGATGAGAAGAAATCAGAAAAGTAGAAATTGTTTTGTAAGTAATGTAAATGGAATGACATATCATAAAGAACTGTCCAAAACTAGCTGCTAAAGATGCAAAGAAGAAAGAGGATGGAATGGTTGTTGTAGAGGCCTCTACACAAAAAACAGAGTCTGCTAATCTTGTGCAGGAAGAAGAATGGGTGTTTACTACTGTCTGCAGTTTTGACCCATCTTCTCATGAGCAGTGCATGTCTACAGTAGACTCAGATGTTTGGTATTTTGATAGTGGGGTGACCAAACATATTACCTCGCAGCGTAGTTTCTTCTCTTCATTCGAGCCTGCCCCTACAGGGAATATTGTTACATGTGCCAACAACTCCTCTTATCCTGTTATGGGAGTTGGTAAGATCATTTTGACTACTGCTGATGGTAGTTCTTTCACTTTGTCAGATGCTTTATTTGAGCCAGGGATCAAGAAGAACCTGTTATCAATTTCTGCATTAGCCAAGATTGGCTTGGTTGTGAAATTTGTTGATGACAGATGTACAGTTCATGATCTGTCAAATGGCGATGTGATTATTGCTTCTGGCATTTTATGTCGTGGGTTGTATAAGCTCATAGACTATGAAAGATCTGTAAATGATTTGGCATGTGCACTAAATGATTCTCAGGCTATGTCAGATGCAAAGCTTTGGCATGCATGCATTGGTCATCTGAATTTTGCTAGTTTGCTATGCCTGCAGAAATCTGAAATGGTGTCCTCTTTGCCCAAACTTGAGGCACCTGGAAAACATGTTTGTGAAGGCTGTATTTTGGGCAAAATGCAGCATTCATCCTTTCCAAAAGATGGTTCACTTCGGGCTACTCAGAAATTCAGCTTGTACATAGTGATGTCTGTGGTCCTATGCAGACACCTTCTTTTGGGAATTATCTTTACTTCATGACTTTCATCGATGATTTTTCCAGGCATGCTGGTATATCCATTGAAGGCAAAGTCCGAAGTGTTCATGTGCTTCAAACAGTTTTTGGTTTTGGCTGAAAATCTGTTAGCATGTAAAATGGGCACCTTCCGTTCTGATCCAGGGGGGGGAATATATGTCTTTTGATTTTAATGTATTTTTGGCTGAACGTCAGATAGAACACCAGTGTAAAGTGCCGTATACACCTCAACAGAATGGAGTTGTGAAACGAAAGAACAGGTCACTCATGGAGATGGTGAGGTGTATGGTCAAGAGTCAGGCTTTACCACATGGATTCTGGCTTGAGGCTGTCATGTGTGCAGCATATGTACTTAACAGGTGTCCCACTAAAGCGATGCAGTCTATCACTCCATATGAGGCTTGGCATGATCGCAAGCCATCTGTTGCTCATCTACGTGTTTTTGGTTGTTTGGCATATGCATTAGTGTCTGAACAACATCGCAAAAAATTGGATGATAAATCAGTAAAATGTATTTTTGTTGGGTACAGTTCTGAAAGTAAAGGCTATCGTCTATATCATCCACAACTAAACGCATTCTGGTTAGCCATGATGTTGTTTTTGTGGAAGATGCTATTCAGACATTGCTTTCATGTACTATGGAGATATATGTTAGCTCCAAAGACATGTATGATACTTTGTTGCCTCTTTTTACAGGTGGATAGTCTAGTGGTGGTCCTAATGAGGCAACTTCTCAGCCTTTGTAGGTTTCATGTGATGATGCAGATCATTCCATTTCTGATGCAGATTTACATGATGCACTAGTTGATGAGAGAGCTGATATTGAGCAGGCAAAAACTATGCCAAAATGGCTGCTGCAGACTTTGCGTGACAGCAAATTAGATGCACCTCTGTCATATTGTACTCGTTCAGGCTCTCATAGTGCCTCTTTTGCATCAGATTGCTATGCTATGGCTACGTCTAGTCTTTGTGATGAGAATGATCCTGTTTCTTTTTATGAAGCACAAAATTCAGAAAATTGGATGGTTGCTATGCAATCTGAATATGATGCTATAATGAAAAATGGTACTTGGTCTTTATGTGACTTGTCGCCTGGCAAGAAGGCCATTGGCACTAAGTGGGTATACAAGTTGAAGCGTAAACTGGATGGTATAGTTGAAAGGTATAAGGCTAGGCTTGTTGCAAAGGGTTATGCATAGGAAAGAGGCATTGATTTTGATGAGACCTTTGCACCTACATGTCGTATGACTACTGTTCGGAGCATCTGTGCACTTGCAGCTCATCATGGTTGGAATGTACATCAGTTGGAAATTAAAACAGCATTTCTGAATGGTGACTTGCATGAAGAAGTGTATGTTTTTCAGCCCCGTGGCTTTGTGCAGAACGGGCATGAAAACCAGGTGTGCAGGTTAAAGAAGGCATTATATGGTTTAAAGCAAGCACCATGTGCTTGGTATGAGAAGATACATGCCTATGTTATTGCACATGGTTTTGAGAACAGTCCAACTGAAAGCACCTTATATGTTAAGTGTGCCAATGATGTGCTTCTGATCATTCTTGTCTATGTTGACAACATGCTGCTCACTAGTCCTATTGAGAAGCATATTGCTGATTTTAAGGCTAATTTGCATGCCTCATTTGAGATGTCTGATTTGCGGCATTTGCATCCCTATTTGGGCATTCAGTTTATGCAAGTTGATGGTGGAATGGCATTGTGTCAAACGAAATATATTGACACATTATTGCAGCATTTTGGCCTTGAAGACTGTAAGTCTATTGCCACTCCTATGGAGACATGTTTACGATTGAGTCTTCATGATGCTGGAGATGCATTTGATGTTGTTCTCTATCAGCAGGCTGTTGGATGCTTGATTTACTTATGCATTACTCAGCCAGATATTCATTTTGTTGTCGCAGAGATGAGCAGGTTTATGCATTGCCCAGGAGTCAAGCATTGGCAGGCAGTTAAGCGCATCTTTTGCTACTTGAGTGGTACTCAGCTAGTTGGGTTGTTTTATCCCAAGGGGGGGATCACTACCATCAGATTTGCATGCTTTTTCTGACTCTGATTGGGCTGGTTGCTATGACACTCGTGTGTCCACTAGTGGCTTTTGCTTCATGCTTGGTAGCTCATGTATATCTTGGTTGAGCAAGAAGCAGCCTACTGTGGCCACTTCCAGTTGTGAGGCTGAGTATAAGGTAGCTTTCATAGCTACTGTTGAGTGTGTGTGGCTCAGATGCCTTATGGCTAATTTGGGTGTTGGTCAGACTTCTGCCACCACCATCTTCACTGACAGTCAGAGTGCATTGGCAGTTGCGAGGAACCCTGTGTTCCATGCTCGCAATAAGCACATTGAGGTGCATTATCACTATGTCAGGGAGAGGTTCTCTGCTGGGGAGATCAACTTGGCATATGTGCCCACACAGGAGAACATTGCAGACCTTTTCACGAAGGCTCTACCTAGGGAGAAGTTTGAAGCTTTCCGCAAAGCTTTTGGCTTACTTCCTTTTGTGGAGTGATTTCCATATAGCTTGGCACTTCCCTATACATGAGTGCCAGCTCCTTGTTCACCGCATCACTCCCAGGGGGGATCTGTTGATATATTTAGGTAGTGATGTGTGTGAACACTCTAGGACCGTTGGGACACTTTTTTCCCTCTTTAGGAGGTTTTTTCCCCCCGGCTTGTATATATGCCTATTGCCCTAATGGGCTACTTATCTTTGTACATTCTTTAGTAATACATCCAGTATTGTATGTTGTGTTCCAAGCTTCTTCTCCTTCCTTGTGCTGTTCGCGTGCTTCCGCAGATGTCTATCTCCAACATGGACAAAAGGGTGGAGCATGGAACTCTCAACACTCTTAAAACTTGGTCGTGTGATCTCTTGGTATGTTTAGAACTTCAATTCCTTGATTGCATCAAATTGATGGCCCCAAGTGATTGAGTAATCAATCTATGATCTTATGCACCAATGGCGATCCCACTCGTCAAAAGCCTCTCCCAATGCCCCCCTTATGGTTTAATGAGAGTTTTCCAATACTTGAAAGTCAAAATCCATAGAATGCAAACTTTAGAATACTCTGCTAGAGAAATCAGATGATTGCAAGTTGAAGATTGAAAATGTCTTCTAACTTTTCTTACTTTCTCTTGTTCTTCCTAACTCCTTATGGAAGGAACCTCTTGAATTTTTAATTGAAGTTAATAGTTTACATATCAACAATTTTGTTAGATTTTGAGGTCTGCGGAAGCACGTGAATAGCACAAGGAAGAAGAAGAAGCTTGGAGCACAACACACAGTACTGAATGTATTACCACTAGAATGTACAAAGATAAGTAACCCGCTAGGGTTATAGGCGTATAATACAAGCCACGAAAAAAAACCTCCTAAAGAGGGAAAAACGTGCCCCGGTGTTCCTAGTGTGTTCACACACATCACTTACCTAAATATATCAAGAAATAACCCATGGAAGTGATGTGATGAACAAGGGTCTGGCACTCATGTATAAGGAAGTGTCAAGCTATGTGGAATCAATCCACAAAAGGAAGTAAGCTTAAAGCTTTCCTAAAAGCTTCAAACTTCTTCCTAGGCAAAACCTTTGAGAAAATGTATGCAATGTTCTCCTATAAGGGCACATATGAAAAACTCATCTCTTCAGCAGGTAACCTCTCCTTGACATAATGATAGTGCACCTCAATGTGCTTAGTGCGAGCATGGAACACAAGCTTCCTCGCAACTACCAATGCATTCTGACTATCAGTAAAGATGGTGGTGATAAAAGTCTAACCACCACCCAAATCAGCCATAAGGCATCTAAGCCACACACACTCAATAGTTCCTGTGAAAGCTTCCCTATACTCAGCCTCAGAAGTGAAAGTGGCCACAATAGGGTGCTTCTTGCTTAACCAAGATATACATGAGCTAGCAAGCATGAAGCAAAAACCACTACTAGACACATGAGTGTCATAGCAACCATCCCAGTCAGAGTCAGAAAAAGCATGTAAATATAGCGATAGTGATCCCCCCTTGGGATAAAACAATCCAAGTAGTCAGGTACCACTTAAGTAGCAAAAGATGTACTTAACCACCTACCAATGCTTGACTCCTGGGTAATGCATAAATCTACTCATCTGTGAGATAGAAAATTGAACATCTAGTCGAGTAATGCATAAGTAAATCAAACATCCTACAACTTGATAATAGAGAGAACAACATCAAATGCATCTCCAACATCACGAAGACTCAAATGTACATGTGTCTCCATAAGAGTGGCAATAGCTTTGTAGTCTCAAGGCCAAAATGCTGCAATAATGTGTTAGTATATTTTGTTTGACGCAAAGCTATTCGGCCATCAACTTTCATAAATCGAATGCCCAAATAATGATGCAAATTCCCCAAATCTAACATCTCAAATGAGGCATGCAGATAAGCCTTAAAATCAGCAATATGCTTTTCATGAGGAATAGTGAGCAACATGTCATCAACATACACAACAATGATTAGACGTACATCATTAGCACGCTTAACATATAAGGTGCTCTCAGTTGGAGTGTTCTCAAAACCATGTGCAATTAGGTAGGCATGTATTTTTTCATACCAACCACATCGTGCTTGTTTCAAACCATATAGTGCCCTTTTCAACTTGCACACTTGGTTTTCATGCCCTTTATGCATAAAGCCATAGGGCTGAAAGACATACACTTCGTCATGTAAGTCACCATTCAAAAATGTAGTTTCAATGTCCAACTGATGTACATTCCAACCATGATGAATTGCAAGTGCATAGATGCTACGAACAGTAGTCATCCCACATGTAGGTGCAAAGGGCTCATCAAAATCAATGCCTCTTTCCTACGTATAACCCGTCACACCAAACCTAGTCTTATACTTGTCAACTCTTCCATCAAGCTTATACTTTAGCTTGTATACCCACTTAGTGCCAATGGCCTTCTTGCCAGGAGGCAAGTCACATAAAGATCAAGTACTATTGTTCATGATAGCATCATATTCTTTGCATAGTAGCCATCCAATTGTCAGAATTGTATGCTTCATCAAAGAAAACAAGCTCATTCTCATCACAGAGACTAAAGGTAGCCATAGCATAGCAATCTGATGCAAAAGAAGCACTACGAGAACCAAAATGAGTACGATATGATAGAGGTGCATCTAATTTGCTATCATGCAAAGTTTGCACTAGCCATTTTGGCATAGTTTTTGCCTCCTCAATATCATCTCTCTCATCAAGGAGTGCATCATGTAAATTTGCATCAGAAATGGGATGATTTGCATCATCACATGAAGCCTGTAAAGGCTAATAAATTACCTCATTTGGACGAGCACTAGATTTTCCACCTTTAAAAAGAGGCAGCAAAGTATCATACATATCTTTGGAGCTAATAGATGTCTCCTTAGTACATGAAAGTAATGGCTGAATAGCATCTTCCACAGAAACATCATGGCTAACCAAAATGCATTTTGTCTGTCGATTATATAGACAATAGCCTTTGCTTTCAAAACTCTACCCAACAAAAATACATTTCACTGCTTTATCATCCAAATTCTTGCGTTGTTGTTCAGGCACTAATGCATGTGCTTGACAATAAAAAATACACAAGTCAGCAACAGATGGCGTGCGACCATGCCAAGCCTCATATGGAGTGATAGACTACAATGCTTTAGTGGGACACCTCTTAAGTACATATGTTGCACACATAACAGCCTCAAGCCAGAAACTATGTGGTAAAGCTTGACTCTTGACCATACACCTCACCATCTCCATGAGTGACCTGTTCTTTTGTTCAGCAACTTCATTGTGTTGAGGTGTATACGGCATTGTACACTGATGTTTTATCCCACATTCAGCCAAAAACGCATTACAATTCGAAGACATATATTCCCCCCTTGATAAAAAAAAGGTGCCCATTTTACATGTTGATAGATTTTCAGCCAGAGCAATCTTTGGTATGCAAGTGGTGTATTTTCTTTCCATATCGTTTTAATATTTGACTTTCTCTAGACTTATATCCTTTTATTGAGAGTATCTCACTTGAAGTGGTGAGTTGAAACTAGATGATGCAATCATCCAATTGCCCTAGACCCTTGCAACACTCACGGTGGCAATGAGCTCTCTTTCCCACAAGCTTTTCCAAGACGTCCATTGGAGGTATGCAATGAAGTTCCCTTTTTATTTTTTTTAGGTGTTATCTCTTAGGCTTGATTTTTTTCTTGGTTTTCCACCTGAACTTGAATAAAAATGCCTTTTACCTTGGATATTCACAAGGTCAATTACCTTCCCATTCAGGTAATAAGAGGTTTGCAATTTACTAGTTTGATCACTTTGACTTTTCAATCTTCTTGTGACACCATTGATGGTGTCTTTTCCATCATACCAACCCCATTTAAGACCTAAAAGCCCTCCTTGCACACATTGGATGGCTCTATGAATTTTTCACCAAAAATTAAACAAGCAACCTTTTAATTCACTTGTTAACCCCATTCTCATCTCTAAGAGCTTAACTTATGTCCTTGACTCGCTCACTAGTGCAAAAGTCTTCTATTATCAACTCATTGCAAATAGTCGATGACCTAATACATAGACAGTGAATGCAAGTCCCAAAACTCCCTTCTCAATCCATAATAGACCCTATATGCTTTGCATCATGCCCATTATTTCTCTATGAGTGAACACTTCTCACTAATGTCCCTCAACTCTTGGAATACTTAGGCGTGATTGTGCTGCAAAGAGGAGTTTTTATGCACAAGTTGCATTAATCCTTGTAGCATTGGTGTTACTCTATCTTGACCCCCTTGATTATTTTTTTTTGAGACAACAAGAAGTAAAAATTAATTATGGCACGTAAAGATGTACAAAGGGCAAGAAGGCCCCCACCTCAGAGACAGATCAAGGATTACAACAGAGAGGAAATCCCAAAACACCAGAGATACAGCCCAATCAACCAAACATAAGGGCTCAGACAGAGCTACACATATGATACATGTCTAACCGAGATGGATAATACATTGAAAGCAAAGAAGGTCTCCAACTCGAGGGAGATGTCACCCTCAAATGATTAGCGAGTAAAAAGTCTGCACCAGGGGCAGTATTCATTAAAGTCAGGAACTGTTGTCCAATTCTTCTGAGATCCTTTTTTTAGTTTGAACAAAAAGGAGTTGGTAAACCTGTTGTTGAACTGAGCTTCATTTCTCCTTCTCTAGATACTCCATAGGATGTGAGCCCTCTAAATATTCCACAAGGCAAAATCAAATCTATTGCAGTAGCCAAGCAGGGCCTCTTTGCAGCTAAGTTGAAAGTTGTATTTCAGGGAGAAAAGGCTGGACAGACCTCCAAAAGGCTTGAGCATGTCTGCAGTTGAAAAAGAGGTGGGGGACATCCTCCACATTGTAACAAAATTTACATACACCTGAATTAATTTTAAACTTCTTCTCCTTAAGACCATACTAGACAGCATTGTGAAGGATAAGCCACAGCAGAATAGACTGTTTAATGTTGTGGGGGAAGGACCATATACAAATGAATCTGTGAGACCATTCCTCATATTTCCATTTCACTTTCCACTCCTGGTTGATCTTGTGGAGGATCTTTGAAATGGATCCCCTTTTCTTCAGCATGTCAACCTTAGACAAATTTCTGCAGCATGTCCTGAGCAACCTTAGACAGATGGTTAATCCTCCTTCCTTGAGAAATGGTAGCCCTATCATTCAGGATTCTCCTTTGCATAAGGAGGACTTGTAGGCAACCAATAGAAAGATTAGAATCCAGAACATGATCTTCAGCAACAATCTCCCCATTGATTGTGATGTCTTTCCAAGTCCTGTATCCAAGTTTAAAGCACTTGTGCTCCCTAATCCCAATATCCGAATCAGGCAAGTAGACAGTCGATCTTAGGGTTTTGGCACGTTCGGGACACAATGGAAGCATTGGTTTTCTAGAGAGACAACCAGCCAATCCACATACTCTCTTGGAGAAAAAAGTCAAATGAGTCAAAAAAGTAGGAATTAGGGCTAACACATTTTTGAATTTCCATCTAGGCACTCCACATCCTATAGCATAGATGGGAGCCAACAGGCTGATATATGTGGGGAGAAATAATGATATCCCAGGCAGAGTGGTTTTTCCAACCCTTACATCCTTCAAGATGAAACCTTTGCATGTTTCTTTTAATCAAAAGAGACCAAGAGTCTTGAGAGTCCACAACTCTGGCAATCCATTTAGCAGATAAGTTAGTTGACATTTTTAAAGGACAGAAGATGCCCATACCCCCTTCTCTTTTAGGCAAACGACAGATGTTCCTGGCAACCTTAGGAATTTTATTATGAACAAGACTTCCCCCCCAAAGAAACCTCCTGGAGAGACCCACAATCTGATTGAAATGAGTTTCATTGGGAACCCAGCAAGATACGAAATAGATAATTGAGGGCAAAATGTAATGATTTAGCACAAACACTTGGTGAGAGATGGAAGAGTGGTAGCCATACCAAGTAAATTTTTTTTTCCTAAATCTCTCCATGACCCACTCCCTGGTTCAAAGAGGCTTGAAACCCCATAAGTATGCCAAGAAGTCTAAAAATTTCACCTTCTTTTATCACTTCGCACCCTATGTCTCTGATGCAGTCAGGCACATTATTATTGGAAGCTTTGAAAGCCATTTTTTTGTGGTTAATGTGAGAACCACTAGCCAGACAAAAAGTATTAAGACACTTGAGAATACACTCAGCAGAGGTAGCATTAGCTTTTGTGAGAATGTTAGTATCATCAGCAAAAGCTTGTAAACAGAGTTGTTTATTATTAGTAGGCATGGTTATACCTTCAATGGTCTTATCCTCAATGGCATCCTTAATCAACCACCCAAGGGCATCACTAGCAATGGCAAATAATAGAGGAGCTAGAGGACATCCTTGTCTAATAGACCTTCTAAGTCTAAAGTGAGGGGATAAGCTACCATTTATGGACACCCTAGAATAAGCATTACCAAATAGGGTACCAACCACTTTAATGAACCTTTTGCCAGCACCTATGTCCTGAAGGGATTGGAGAATGAAGTCCCACTCTATCCTATCGTAAGCTTTGTCAAAGTCAATATTGAAGAAATAGAAAGGTTGGTTAGACTCATTAACATAATCCATCCCTTCTCAGAGGGAGATAGTAGCATCAAGGATAAAACGACCTTTAATAAACCCTTTTTGCTCAGGGAGGATAATATCTTTCATGATGGGTCTCAATCTTCTAGCAAGAGAAGAAGCACGGATCTTGTAGATGCTAGTGAGGCAGGTAATTGGTCTCCAGTTGTTCAAATCTTCTTTAGGTCCTTTTTTAGGGAACAACTTTATAACTCCACTGTTCACTTCAATAGGGAGAGTGCCCCACCTAACAGAATCCTTCCAAATCAACAAAATGTAGGGATTCAACGCAATGAAAAATTCATTAGCCGGACCATCCAAGCCAGGAGTCTTGCAGGGTTTCAATTTACCAATGGTTTCTTTAATCTCACCGATAGAGAGGGGTAGGTCTAGCATGACAGCCAGCCCAGGAGGAATAGTTTTTTCCCTTTTAAGAGCAATGAGGGCTCTGGCTCCGCGGATATCCTCCCTCCACTTGGCAGAACTAGAGAAAACATTCATAAAGAAGCTAGTAGCCTCCTACAAGTTCTCCTCCATGCAAGTGTCATAATCACCATTCTTCTTTTTGAGGAAAGGAACATAATCTTTGATTTTTTTTTTCTTTAACAAAGTAAACATGCTTTTAGTAGGTTCGTCAAGATTTCCTGCCCAAAATTCTCTTGAGGCGGTAAGGATACTGCTAGTCTCAAGGTACTCTTCATATCTCAGCTTCTCCTGGAGGGATAAAATCAAATCCATCTTGTTAGGGCTTTCAGAGGAAGCTAGAAGATCTATTTCCTTGGCAATAGCTTGCCTTCTAATGGCTCTAGCTTCTCTTTTCAATGTCTTAAAGTAGGTGAAAAGATCCTGGATGTCTTGAATGGCTTTGGCCCAAGCAAGACTAGAGTTGGCAAGGCACTGAAAGTAGTGATCTATAATAGCCTTAGTCCTCTCTAAGACACACGGAAGCCTAAGAAGGGAAGGGTCAAGGTGGGGCCATCCCACCCTCCCACTGGGGAAGTTTCTTCTGAACATAACCCTAAGAGGGAGGTGATCAGAGATACACAAGGATTGGTCAAGCTCAGCCTTAACCTTGCTAAACTGTTGCAGGTAGGCCAAATTGTAGTAAGTGCTATCAATCCGGGCAGCACAGAATTGGGTAGATTTCTGTTAATTGTTCCAAGTAAACCCTGAGTGGGAAGATAAATCAAACAGGTCATGAGTGGAAGAGAGCTGAATCCAGCTATGCCATTCAAGCCTCGATATGGAGTTCTCGCTTTTGTCAAGTCTGTCCTTTAAAGTCGTGCCCATATTGAAATCTCCCATAAGGATGATGGGGCGTTTGAGCCTCATGAGCTCATCCCAACACTTGGCCCTTTGGGAAGGGTAGTTGCAAGCATAGATGCTAATAATGGTACACTCATAAGGTTTCCTAAGCGTGACACCCGACCATTGATGATGATGACTATTCATCGAGTCAACAATAAAGGAGTTGAGGGGCTTAGAGACCCCTTCCCCCTTGATGATTGACCACCAAAACATGCAAGAAATGCTCCTTACTCATTGCTTTCTCCTCTCTAATTGCTCCATGTTGTCCAAGACAATCATTGTTCTCAATCCCTCTCTATGACTTTATCCCCCTACAACTCCCTCATGATTGCCATTTGCCTCAACCCGTTCAAAAGACACTCCAAAGCTTCTTTTGCTTGCACACATACAATAGCTTCAAATATTTCATGTCTCAAATGTGAATAACCCAAAGCTCAAACATTCAAAAATAATTTCATGATCTTAAGTAATTCCCCCCTTCTTTAAGTTTTCTTCACCAATGATCTCTTCTTAATCCAGAAACCTCTATAAAATAAGAATACTGCAACATTAAACATGATGAAGATGATGGAAAGAGTCTATCTACAAGTCTCATCTCCTATTCCAAAGTTTCCTCGGCAAGCAATTCCTGCAAAACCTGATAAAAGTGGTCAAAAAAATATTCAAAGAATCAAAAGAACAAATGAATGTCTCCAATAAAGCTTTATTACTAGCTCTCCCAAGCTTCAATGGGTACTGCCAATAGTATCCCATCCCTGAGACGTTCAAACCCACAAAATGCATGAGCCAACACAAGGGACACCAAGAAGATTGCCAGAACACGTTTATATTCGATTAGCAACTCGTGTTGAAGAAGGCAATGAGAGCTTGATATGAGGAGTACTAGTACCCCTCATAGTTGCGCACAATTTGGCGCCACAGGGCATACCCCCCAAGCACTGAAAAGGGCTGGATAGAAAAACAGGCTGTGACATCCTCCCCCGGCTTGAAGAGCTTGGTGTCCTCAACAAGAGGGTTCGGGTCTTACAAAAGTTGGTGTGATTACAAAAATTTGGGAACATTACATGGGGCTTAAGTGTGGCGATAATACTTGCGAACTAATGGATGGTCGGGCCCAAAGGTGTTGGCCGGAAGCCAGTCCGAATCGACTAAGGGTCGTCCTTTGAATTTAATGAGGAAATGGGGACCATCGCGAGTGATCCGGTCCCGTAAGATAGCTTCTGCCTCGAACTGGTTCTCTCCATTGTGCAGCACCGGGATCTCGCGTCCGTACTTGGAGTCGGGTTTGAACCGCTTCAAGAGGCTGACGTGAAAGGCGTTGTGAAATTGCACGTTGTCGGGAAGCTCCAAGCTATAAGTGACTTCATTGATCCGCTTCTCCACTTTGTATGGTCCGTAGTAGCGATGGTTGAACTTTTGTGTGATGTTCTTTGGGAGAGTGATATTTCGTGCGCTGACGAGGACAAGGTCACCGACTTGAAATTCTTCGCCGGGTCGTCGTTTCTTGTTTGCGTAGCGAGCCATGCGTTCTTTGCTTCTTTGCAAGCTGGACTTTGCTTCTTCTAACTTTGTCTTCCACTGATCCAAGAAAGCGCCGCAATCGGGGTCGTTTGTTGCAAGTGTGGAGTCTTGCGTGAGAGCCAAGGGCGTGATTACCTCTTTGCCGGTCGCCAACTCGAATGGGGTCATCTTCGTGCTTGAGTGGACGGAAGCATTGTAGTGAAACTCTAGAATGTCTAAGTGCTTCGCCCAATCCTTTTGGTCTGTTCTAACATAGTTCCAGATGTAATCTTCGATCGTCTGGTTGACCCGTTCGGTTTGCCCGTCTGTTTGTGGGTGATAAGATGAGGAGAACCTAAGTTGCGTCCCCAAGATGCGGAAAAGCTCCGTCCATAGCCGACTTAGGAAACGGCCGTCCCGGTCCGACACTATGGCGAGAGGCAACCCGTGATACTTCACGATGTGTGTGAAGAAAAGCTGAGCCACGGCCTTGGCGTTGAGCGGGGTTTTCGCCGGGATAAAGTGTGCTTGTTTGGTGAAGTAGTCCACCACAACGAAGATGGTGTTGAACCCCGAAGACGGTGGGAGTTCAGTGATGAAGTCCATGCTAATCATGTCCCACGGTCGGTTGGGAATCGGGAGTGGTTGCAGAAGGCCGGCGGGTTTTACCCTATCTTGACGGACTAACTGACATGTTGGGCATGTTTCTGCATATTCCTGGACCTGTGCCTTCATGCGGGGCCAATAAAAGTGTTTGTGGAGCGTCTCATAGCTGCGGTTTTGACCTCCATGGCCGGCCACTTTGCAATCATGTGCCTCCCACAGTAGCTCTTTGCGTAGCTCTAAGTTGTTCGGGACATAAATTTTTCCTTTGTGGTGGAGAAGGCCTTCTTGTAGTGTGTAGCGCTGCGGGACTTGAGCCGTTTGCATTTCCTGAAGTAGTTCTTGAACTTGGGCATCCTGTGCTTGTGCTTGTTGAATTCTGCCTCTGAGATCTGAAGATACGGTGGATATCGCCTGGAGCTCGGGTCTTTGACTAAGTGCATCTGGCATCACGTTCTGTTTGCCCGGCTTGTGAATGATCTCGATATCGAATTCGGCAAGAAAATCTTGCCATCTTGCTTGCTTTGGGCTTAACTTGGGTTGAGATGTAAAGTACCTCAAGGAGATGTTGTCCGTGAAGACCTTTGTGTGCTTGTCCAGAATGTAGTGCCGCCACTTGCATAGGCAGTGGATAACGGCTAACATTTCTTACTCATGTGTGCTCCATCTGAGCTCGGGGCCGGTGAGTTTATGCGACTCGTAGGCAATGGGTTGTCCGTCTTGTACGAGGACGCCGCCGATGGCTGAGCCTGATGCATCTGTGTGAACTTCAAAAGGTTTGTCGAATTCTGGAAGTTTGAGAACCGGGGCATTGCACATAGCAACCTTCAATGCTTCGAAGGCGTCTTCTTCGTCTGCTCCCCACTTGAAGGGCTCCTTTTCTTTGACCAACTCCAAGAGCGGGGCCGCAATCTTGCTGAAACCTTGGATGAAACGGCGGAGAAATTGGCAAAAGCCGATGAATTCTCGCACCTCTTTGATGGTCTTCGGGGGGTCCCACTTGAGTACTGCTTCGACTTTCTGGGGGTCGGCGTGGAGGCCCAGTTCAGAAACGATGAACCCCAAGAATTCCACCTTCTTCATGCAGAACTCGCACTTGCTTGGTTTGGCGAAGAGCCGACGTTGCCGTAGTCGTAACAAGACCGCCCGAACGTGCTCATAATGTTCTTCTAATGTTCGGCTATAGATCAGTAGGTCGTCAATGTAGATGATGAGAAAGAGGTCGAGCATGTCTCGAAAGCCATCATTCATCTCTCGACAGAAGGTAGCCGGTGCGCCTGTAAGCCCGAATGGCATGACGAGCCACTCGTAGCTGCCGTAGCGTGTGCGGAAGGCCGTCTTCTCGATGTGTTCTTGGGCCACCCTGATTTGATGGTACCCGGATCGGAGGTCTATGCGCGTGAAGTATCGTGCCTTGCCCAGGCGATCTAAAAGTTCCTCCATCACGGGCACGGGGTATTTGCTCTTGATTGTGCCTTTGTTGAGTGCTAGGTAGTCGATGCATAGGCGTAGGGAGCCGTCTTTCTTCTTCACAAATAGGACCGGGGCTCCATATGGGGAGCTACTTGGTCGGATGTATCCTTGCACTTCAAGTTCCTGTAATTGCCTCTTCAGCTCCTGAAGGTCGGCCTCATTCATCCTGTATGGCGCTCGCGATGGTGGTGGGTGGTCCGAGAGTGTGTCGATCCGATGCTGGACATTACGTAAAGGGGGAAGACCGGGTGGAAGGGTATCCGTGAGAACATCTCAAAATTCTTCCATTAGCATCTGGAAACTTGGGTGCCCAATCTTTGAGACGTCGATCGGCCGTGGTCCCGTCTCCTCTACGACCGGTCTGAGAATGCATAAGTGTGCGATCCCACCTTGATAGACTGCTCGTCGAAATTGCTTGTGTGATAATGGTGATGGCGTGTGTGTGGAGGTTGACGTTCGAGCTTGTGCTTTCTCTTTGCTCGTATGTTTCTGCTTAGATTCCCTTGGTTCACTGTCAGAAGGTTCGTCCGTACGAGGAGCCTGGACTCGATTGCAGTCGACGACGATGGCCTGCCCACTCTGATCGAGAAGCACTTTGTCTACCCCTTTGCCGAAAAAGGAGATCATGTGTTTATCCATAAACTCGAGGCCTAGGATGACTTCGAATGTTTCCATCGGTATAATCAGGAAGTTCAGGTGACCAAACCATTGGCCTAACATGACCGGGACACCGTGAGCGTAACGCACATGGCTGGCCTCTCCCTGAGCAAAGACCACGGACATGCGGAGCCGTTTACTGATCTTGAGTCCAAGGCGTTGAGCACACTGCGGAGTCATAAAGTTGTGGGTTGCACCCGTGTCCAGCATCACCGGCATGCGTTCGCCTGTGACTTCTCCCACAATGAACACTTGGTGTATGATGGGTAATGCAACTAAATGGCACTGAGCCTTGCCCTTTGATGTGGATGGTCCGCGGGGGAGGAGTCGTCTGATTCGTCGCTGTGAATCTCGGTGATTTTCGGGCCGGAGGTGGATGCCTCTTCGATCTTCGTTGCTTGCACCCTAGTGTCGGTTCGTTTCCGCCAGCATTTCTCAGTGGGGTGACTGCCTTGGCAATGCCTGCAGACCGGACGGGGGTCGCGCCGGGTTTGGTTGTTTCGGTTCGGGGACCCTGAACGGTTGTCTGTTGGGGCCGGGAGGGCTTTGAAACCTTGACCACGTTGTTGTTCGGTTGATCTGCGGTATGTGGAGGTTTGCTCTTTGTTCGAGGTTGAGTCTTTGCGGGGAGCTTGGCTTCCGTCGATTGAACGAGCCAGCCGGTTGGAGTAAGCGTCATTGAGCCGTTCTGCAATGTGGACTGCGTCCTCCCAAGTCTGGGGGTCTTGCTTCTCCACTTCTTTGCGGTAGTACGGGGAGCACCCATAAAGGAAGCCGTGTAAGCGATCAATTTCAGCCATGTCGTTGATGCGAAGCATGAGCCTGCGATATTGTGATACATAAGGCCCGATGAACTTGTCTTGATGGAGGTTGCGCCATTCGTCACGTGCTTGGAACGCTTCGTTGCGAGGTACAAAGTAGTCGACGATGGCCGCCGTAAAATGATCCCATGAGGGCCAGGCTTGCTTCTTGTGTTCCACCATGTACCATGCTGAGGCTTCGTCTTGTAAGAATTGGCCGGCGATGCGCGTCCAATGGTTGCGGCCAACCCGGAGCATCTGGAGGTAGCTTTCCATACCTTCGATCCATCGGTTGAAGGCAATGGAGCTTCGGCCGCCTCGGTACTTGTCGGGGGGGTTCGATTTGAAGAAGTCGAAGGAGTCGGGGTCGTCGATGTCCACCGGTTGCATTTGAGTGATCGGAGTTGGATTTAAAGGAGTTGGTGGTTGTTGGGATGTATGGGTCGGAGTGGGTTGGGGAGCTGGTTGGGTGCTTGACTGCGGTTGTGGTTGGGGTTGAGATTGGTCCTTGGCTAAGAGATGGGATTCTACTAGTGTAGTTAATCTAGAGAGGGTGTCTTCGAGTCTATCTATGCGATCGTGGACGGGGTCAGGATGTGGTGGAGCTTGGTCGGATTCGGGTTGGGTGTGGATGTCGGCGTTGAGTTCGGCCTCCTGGAGCCGTTCATGTAGCTCGGCGTTCACCAAGAGAAGGCGGTTGAGTTCCTCTTCTAAGGCAGCCCGTTGGGCCTTGTGACGGCGGCGCCGTTCAGTCACGTTCTTGGCGCGTTCCGTCCCCGAAGTTAGACCAGCCGTGCCAACGTCGTGTTCGCTGGCCATGGTGGCGTGTAGCCAACCGGCGGCAACTCGGAAGGAAGAGGGAGCCTAGGAGGAGGGAGTCTAGGGCACGCGCGCACCTAGCAGCGAGGGAGAGGTTCACCGGTTAAACGGGGTTCGGAGTTGCGTGACGGGTATGGCGGGGACCGACGGCGGATAACGCGGGGACGGCAGCGGCTAGCGCGGTGCCAATGGTAGATAGCGCGGGGACGGCGGGAGGGCAAGGGGTTGCCTTGCTTGGAAGGGGGGGGGGGGGGCAAGGGGGTGCCTTGCTTGAAAGGGGGGGGGGGGGGCAAGGGGTTGCCTTGCGTGAAAGGGGGGGGGGGGGCAAGGGGGTGCCTTGCTTGAGGGAGGGAGGGAGGGCAAAATACCTCTTGCGACGTCAAAAGAACTTCCCACGGATGGGCCCGGGACGTTAGATGGCGCTGCCAGCACTGCTGTGACAGTCCGCCCGTCCAGAGGCTTCCCCTAGGGTCGTTGCTCTGATACCACTTGAGACGTTCAAACCCACAAAATGCATGAGCCAACACAAGGGACACCAAGAAGATTGCCAGAACACGTTTATATTCGATTAGCAACTCGTGTTGAAGAAGGCAATGAGAGCTTTGTATGAGGAGTACTAGTACCCCTCATAGTTGCGCACAATTTGGCGCCACAGGGCATACCCCCCAAGCACTGAAAAGGGCTGGATAGAAAAACAGGCTGTGACAATCCCTAGCACTAACACCAAAAGTAGTTGTTTACCCATTAGATAGAAGCTAACCAACATCAAGTGGTGTAGATCAAATTTAATTTATCAATCCAAATATGTTTACCCATTCAAGTGTATGGAGATGTGTCTTAGGAAGCCATGGCGTCTAGAAACATGCTCAAAAACAAGGTCGTACCACATGCATGCATTTAGAGTCAAGAAATACACATCAAACACACATAAAAACACTTACCTTTGTTGGGTATGGAGTTAGGACACCTAAGCAACACACATGCATTGTGTGGGAAATTATGAGAAGATGAGTCATGCAAAATAGGGCTCTCAAGTTCTACTATGAGGCACTGCTTGTTAACCCATATCTTGAGAATTCTTTTCCTAAGGTTGAAGTCTATCATGTGGTTAAATAGCCAATCTTGGACTAGTACTAAAGGCTTTGTAAGATATTGATCATGGCATACCAACAACTTTATGTGTCTTGAGCAACAAGGTGGACTTCTACCTCACCTAAGCAAGGGGTTTCCATTCCACTTAATCCAATGAGATATGATTCCATTGGAATCACTTGTTTCACGAGTGCTAAAAATAAAAATACTTGATGGTGCTAGTGGCCACACCCAAATCAATCAAGGCTCTAATTTTCTTGACTTTAGCTCCAACTCCTAACTCGACTATAATAAATGGTCATCTAACTATAATGCTAGGACTGATGTGCTTGCACACTTGGCACATTGCCATGTGGTGGCATGGGGCCTAAGGATTGTGAAGCAATCTTTGACATCGTGACTTGATTTTTCAAATTTTCTCCATAGTATATGCTTATGCTTCTTCCCTATTTCTCTTTTCTTCTTTCTTAAACTTCTTTGCCTTGTTTAATTGTTTGAGCATCTCTTTTGTTAAGGGTTTTTTGTACAACTTTATGTGACGTCCACTAATGTAGCTTGGTAATACTTCACCTCCTAATGTGGCTATTTCAATTGCTTTGCTAGTGAAAATTCTATTGATGACCATGGGTTGATATCCACACTTCCACAACTTATGGGTCTTGCTTTGGAGTGTAAACCAATACTAAATCTCTGAATTCTAGGCCTTTTTCCTTAATATGGGCATTAAAATAAGACTTGTCTCTTCTTATCCACATATACCTACTCTAGCACAAAGTTTGGCCTCTCCTAATCATTCAAGATACATGATTCTAGAAGATAATTCATGGCCTTTCCATTGATATTCTTGTGCTACCTTTAGTGTTGGGATAAGGAAATCCAAGGGTAAGACTGCATGATGTCAAAAGACCATCTCAAAGGGAGTGGCATTAAGCATGAACTTGTAGGCCACATGATAAGACCAAACAACATGATGTAACCATTTGTCCAATTAGAGTGTTCGTTATCTACAAGCTTGGTCTTATTGGTGTCTTTTGTGTTTCCATTTGCATATGGATGATATGGGGTTGATTTCTTGTGCGTGAACATGAACTCTTGAAGTATTCATTCAGTATCTTCATTTAAGAAGTGAGTTCATTGACCATTAGGTAGCTCATTGGGTAATCCATATCTTGTGATCATTACATTTTTAAATAAGAATTTTGTCATCACTCTATGCATCATTCTTGCATGGAGGCCATACTTCTACTTGTTTGGTTTAGTAATATGTGGCTACAATTATGTATTTTGCATGTGAATGCCTTGCAGAGGATTGATCCCTCTTATGAAATCCATACCCCACTTAGAGAAATCATGTCCTCCCATCATTGGACAATGAAATCTCATCATGTTTGATAGGGTACCGTTCTTTTTGGCAAGTGCCACATCATTTCATATAGGTATGTGCATCCATGTGAAGGGTGGACCACCAAAAATCTAAGAACAAGATGGACTTGATCACACGATTTCATCCAAAGTGTCTACCAAGAATGCCACTATGTGCACTATGTACTATTTTCAAATAATTGCTCTCAGAAAATCTTAGTGCACATGCCTAAGAGAGCTTCAATGCAAGATGCTTATTCTAATAAAGAGAGAAAAAAGAAAGTTGTGGTGACTATTGAGGATCAAGAGGAAAGATGCACATATATTGGTTTTGACTTAACCCTAGAAGAAGAAGAAGAACAAGAAGAAGAAGAAGAAGAAGAAGAAGGAGAAGAAGAAGAAGAAGAAGAAGAAGAAGACTTTGTAGTTCTATTAAGAGAATATCGAGATGTATCTTCCTAGATTTATAAATACTTCAAAGGGTTAGATCTAGAGATTTTTCCCCATATGATACCTATGAATCCAGATGTAAAATTCACAAAATAGAGACTATATACGTATAATGACACTTATGCTACCAAGACCAAGGAGGAGATTAATAAACTGAAGGAAGCCAGATTCATCTATAAACTTGAGCATACTAAATGGGTATCCCCAATAGTAGTAGTTCCGAACATGTGTGTATTAACTTGAAGAAAGTTAATACCACGAGATAGTTATCCACTTTTGATCACATAGCATTTACTGGAGCGATTCATTGCCAAAGATGTTGATAACTTTCTTAATGGACAAGTAATTATAGCACTAGAAGATCAACATAACATGCCCTTAGCCACTGCATGGGGTATCTATGCCCTTTATGTGATGCCTTTTCAGCACAACAATGAATCGACCACATTTCAAAGGTTGATGTGCCATGTCTTTAAAGAGTTCCTTTGAAATACTTTGGGAGTCTGATCCCTTTGCACACTTTGAACTTAGACAAGTCTTTGATAAATGTGAAGAATACAAAATGTGCCCAAACCTAGAGAAGTATGTATTTATGGTGCGACAAGGTAAGACCTTAGATCATATTGTTTCCAAGAATGGGATATCAACAGACGAGGAAAAAGTTAGGGCTGTAAGAGAATAAGAATTACAACCACCATGTGGTAGAGAGATGACTCTCCTCCCAACCTTATGCCTGTATATATAGCTGCTCAAACCAACGAGGACCACAAATGTAACTAGAGTCCAGAAGTGCATATGCAATCTCCTCCACTCCTTTCATATCTTCCACGAGAGTCTACTAGTGTTTGGAGTGAACTCGACCACTACTTTAGTACCTTCCACTAGAGTCAACTAGTGGTTGGTGTACTCCCCACTCGAGTTAAGTCCACTGGACTCAAGTTAACTCATGTCAACTTGAGCTAGAAGGCTCTAGAGCTCCTTGGGCGAAACACTCTCCCCATGTTTCCCATGGGGGTTGAGCCCAAGACCTCCTCCTTCACAACCTTGAGACTTAACCACTAGGCTAAGTGGATCACTTTTTTAAGAGAGCACATGAACTTATGCTTAAGTCTAGTCTTGTGATCTTTGGCCATACACATGAGTGACCAAACACTGCCCGATTTCAAATCTATCTAAATTGACTGGACCCTTAGATCATAGACTTACTTTATTACATTCTTCCTCCCTTGGAAAAGATTTTTGCCCTAAAAAATAAATCTATATATATTAACCACAGGCAACCCCCGAGCCTCATATTCTGAAACCGAAAGAACATGGTCATGTTCCAAAACTAGAAGAACATGTCTCATCTCTGTGGTGGAATCCCTGCCCAAATGATTCAAAAACTGTCTGGCTTTGTACTTTGATAAACTGGTCAAAGTACAAAGTAGCGAATGAAATATAAGGGTGGATCTAAAAACATCCCTTGCCAATTCACAATTTTTACTAGGTGCAATCTGGGCACAAACATGTGAACTGGGTGGATTTAAATTACTCGTCCATTGCTAGGCATGACTGATGCATGGACTTAGTAATGAAGGTGGGATTCTTATCCCTCACAAGACTTTGAGAACTCTTGATTCATGTGAATTTGAATTGGATAACTTGACGTGTGATTGTCCCAAACATCTGACTTGGATGGTTTTACAATGGTTAACTCCCAACTAATAGTTACTTGATTTCTTGACCGGACTTGATGACTACTTGATCCTAATAGGCTTGAAAATCCTATGTAAAATGTAGGAGAAAGTTTCCCATTTACTTTGGATCGACCTTACTATATCTTGACCAAGTTAGATTCAAAATGAAAATCGTCCAATTGAGGAATTTTCTCAAAGTCTTTATGTTTAAGTTCTTGGGAATTGTCAAGCTGATGAGCAATTCCTAACTTCTCTATTCTAGAGTATACTGAACTCTAAAAAGTAATGAGAGTTATGCTTGTAATTAAGTCAATCTTGAGCTTGTCATTTATTGAAGATTGAATAAGTTCTTATACAGAATATATATCTGGGATGTTTAATTTAGTTATCTAATTCAAATATGCTAACCCTGGACTTTTGCAAAAGGAATCAGATACCATATCTGAGTCAATTCCAAAAGATTTAGAAAGTGGAATGAAAGAATTGAAACTATGTATTAACTAATTCAAACTTCAAGATATAAAATTGCTATGATTCTACGTGATGACCCAAGACTTTAACTCAAGACGTTCACTTCTTAACAATCTGTTTCAACAAGGTATTGAAGCATTTTTTTCTTCTATCTTTAAGAGAAAGAAACGCGATTCTCAAAAAGATTCACAGAGTAAATCTAAATATCATCCAACTACAAGATACTAGTGTGGTACCCAACATCAGTGTGTCAACCCACTGAGGTTCTATTGATGAATTTTTTACTCAAATAATGCTTTACTTGAGTTTAGGTTCATGCCTATATTCAATCTTTATGACTTCTTACTGGGAATGCAATTCTTGTGAATTGCTTTGAGTCAAAGAATTGAATTTTCCAAGTTACACTTGGAACATGGTGCTTAACTTAGTCAATATATCTTTAGTTAAAAGGTTCAATTCAAAGTCAAAGTTTTAGTCTTTCAAAAATTTATCAAATATTTTCGAATCATCAACACTTTAGCTTGAAGTGGTTCAAGAAGATCTTGTATCTTCATACATAGTTGATCTTGAAGTATCTTGAGATCATACTTTTATCCTTGAATTCAAACTTCTCCTTTGAAGTCTTTAATTCCCTTGAGGATCAGATCTAACTTCAGGACTTATTTTAGGACTAAAAGATAACTATCATCCCATGGTCTGATGTCCCATACCATCTTTCCTTCATCAATCTGAGTATAAAATATGGTGTCCCATACCACCCTATTTTATATTCACATTAATGTGTGGGTGACACTTATCCTAAATTCTAAGCATATCTTGATAAAGTACCTTTTAACTCTTTAAAATAATTTTGAAGTTTCAGGCATTACCTCTAACTTGATATTCTAGGTTTTGATTCCTTCACACGATCGTTTCATGATCTCTTGCTTGTGCTTTTTTCCATGGAAAGTTGAAAACCTCTTCATAGAATTTTCATTCTTTTTTCTCTATGGTTTTCAAAAGAAAAACCAATTATCATTCCAAGTTCTCGAATTTTTCCAATTCAAGTCAGATTGGTTATGCTGGACCAATTTGTAATGAAAAGAGTGGTCTATTACTTGTCTTTAGATTCCTTTTTAACAAAAGATTCTTAGTAACTACCCTAGGGACTTTATAGGAATCTCTCTACTGCTTAATTCTAAGCATCCACTCATGCTTTTTTGATTGTACATAAATCTCTTTTTTAAGGATAGGTAAACTTTGTGTTTTACCTTCCACAAACTTAATTATTGTCACCACAGTTGCAGACTACATACTTGGAATATTTCACTCTGTTGAGACTTGGAACAACTTACTCTCCCAAAAGGAATATGATTGCCAATAGTTGGGAAAATTTTAGAGTAGTTCCAATTGCAATTTCTTCGGCAATCCTTGCCGAGCTTGATCAAGTCTTGTTGATCTTATGAAAAAAATAAGGACTTATTCTTTATCTTTAAGATCTCTTGAACTATCGAAAGCTTATTTGTTTTAGAGATCTTTCCCCAAATCAATTCTAAGCATGTACTAATGTCTTTTAGATTCTAAAGCTAAGAATCTTTGATACACTTCCAAGTGATATCAACCATTGGACTTTAAGTACCACTTCTGGTGGTTTGGGACTTCTAGGGAACTACTTGTTTGTCTAAAGAGTTTGAAGAATTTCATTCTCACTACTTGGGAGAATGTTATTCTTCAAGGACTTGAAACACGACTTTCAAAGGGCCTACTTTTCCTAATCTAGACTCCTAATTTGTGATACCTAAGTATCACGTTTGGGAAAAACAAACTAGCTACTTGAGTTGCATGGCAACCAAGAGCCTTGCAACTACCTAGTTTGCTATTTTCCCTAGCTATCTAAGTCGAGTTAGAAAAAGGAGGTAGCGGAAGTATAAGTATTCCACTACTTAACAAACAATCATGCATATGCGAATGCCTATTCTTGCATGCAAATGCATGTGAGTGCATGCACATGTTGGCATTCTCCTTTCATGCACCAAACTTAAATCAAGCAATTCTTGAGCTTGAAAATGCATGTTCCCAATTTTCCATGCATAAACATTCTACTTGCTAGCTTCTTTTCTTAAGATATAACCGTTCATGTGCATAAATTTGAGCATTAACTATCTTTTTCAAGCAAGACATATGAGTGACCAAACGGTGTTTGATTTCAAATCTGTCTGAACCAACCGGACCCTTAGATCATAGACTTACTTTATTACAAGGGCCATCATTGAGTTGTCATACCCTAAGAATGGTAAAGAGGTACATGCCTTTATGTGATATTATGGATGGTACAAATGCTTTATCCACATGTATGGTATCATAGAAAAGTTGCTTTATAGCCTCGTAACAAATTCTGAATGGGATGATGAATGTGAGACTTCATTTCTACAATGTAAGGGACATTTTTGCTCAACCCACATATGGGCATTCTAGTCTACAAAAATCCATTCCATGTGCAAATGGATGCATCCAATTATGCTATTCGATGTGTGCTAGAAAAACCCATAAAGGAAGGAAATTTAGAGTTAACAATGGCATACACTAGTAGGCAATGGAATGTGGCAAAAAGGAACTATAGGACCAATCGAATGAGAAGGATTAATCATGGTATATGTTGTAAAAACTTTTAAAAGTTATCTTTTTTCCAAGAAATTTATTTATTTTATAGATCATCATACCTTACTCTATTTGCTAAAAAAGCCTTACAATATTGAGTATTTGGTAAGATGGTTTCTCTTACTAATGGTATGACTTAGAAGTGAGCGAAAACCCACTTATGGGCTAACCATCTTTCTTGAATCACCTCAAGAGAATCTTTGCATGGTATGTATGATGAACTTCCCGATGCATATCTCTTCAATGTAGAAGTAGTTCCAAAGTGGGCCTGAATCTTGAAGTTTGGCCTATTGCATAAGTTTATGAGAACAAAAGAAAGTGATGTGACGTGATCACAACGATATCAATTGTTAGAAGAAAAATTATACCAACAAGGTAGACAAGGCACCTTGTCTTGTTGTGTTGTTGATGATGACAAACAAGAGAGCTTGCTACAAGCACATGTAGGATTGTTAAGTCACCATCACTCTAAGTAGTGAACCTTACAAAATCTAAGGCACTTATGAGTGTATTAACCCTCAATGGAAAGAGGTGTACACATGCTATTGAAGTGGTGTCTTATTTGCATGAATCGATTGAAGTATTTCAGTGGTGATGCACCACAATGTGCTCTCCTTCTTGAGAGCTCCGTGATGATATCATCGGAGTAGAAAACCGAGCTCCTAGGGCTGTATAGGGTACTCTGCAGAGAAGCTACAGAATACGCAAACAAAATGCAATACACAGGGAGCACGAACACAGACTTCTTAGGTGTTACAAATGCGATTGAACTTACACTCTGTGACGGACCAGACCACTATATGTTTTATTAAAGAACATATACAAAGAAGTGTTCGGTAGCCATTTGGCCTTTCACATGGACACTAATGGTAAAAATCTCCCACCAAAGGCCAATATGGCCAAAGTAACTATGGGAGAAAAATAAAGAATGATAAAAGATACCTCAGTGTAAGTATACAAAATATACCTCCCACCTGATGGGCATGTTACACAGTATACAAGTGACTATGTAAGATCATGAATCAAGTAACCCCCATCAAGTGACAACAGTGTCCAAAGCTATCGTGTGGTAGAGCTTTAGTCAAAGCATCTGCAGTATTATCTCGAGTGTGAACCTTCTCAAGAATAATGTGCTGAGTGGCTAACCAATCTCTAATGAAGTGATAACTCACCTCGATGTGCTTGGTCTTTGCATGATAGACTGGATTCTTAGCCAAAGCAATGGCACTCTGACTACCACTGAGCAAACAAGGTACATGCTGAGGTAAACCCATATCACAAGCAAGACGAGAAAGCCACAATGCTTCCTTACATGCCTCACTTGCTATAACATACTCTGCTTGTGTGGTGGAAACAACTATACATTCTTTAAGACAAGATCTCCAAGAGATAGCACCTCTAGCAAAATGAAAAATGTACCCTGATGTAGACTTACGATTGTCTACACAATCATGATAGTCAAAATCTATGTAACCAATAATGGATGTTGTCCTTCCACCTAAGCATAGACACTTGTCCTTAGTGCCACTCGTATATCTCAAAATCATCTTGACCACTTCCCAATGTTTCTTGCCAGGATTAGACACATATCTGCTCACAACTCCCACTGCAAATGCAATGTCTGGTCTCATAGCTACCATAGCATACATGAGACTACCAACAATAGACTGATAGGAAATTTGGGTCATGAATTCCTTTTCCTCATCTAATCTCGGGCAATCATCCTTGCTCAATGTCACATATGTGGGTAAAGGTGTACTCAATGCCTTTCCACCCCGCAATAAGCAATGGCACTCTAACTATCACTCAACAAAAGAGCTACACGCTGAGGTAGTCCCAAATCACAACAAGAAGAGAAATCCACAATGCTTCCTTAACATGCCTCACTTGTTGCAACATACTCTGCTTCTATAGTGGAAATAATTTTACATTCTTGAATATGAGATCTCCAAGAGATAACACCTCCAAATGTACCTTAAGATTGATGTTGTGAAAGCTTCATATGGGGGGATTCCATTCAAGATTTCAGTAGAAGAACTACCCATTAGATAGCATGAATTTTTCTGCTTCAAATAATGTCTAGTTCTTCCTCTTAGCCACTCCATTTTGTTGTATAGAGTGGCTGCAAGTGACATGCCTTTCGAATTCCATTCTCAAGTAGATAGTGCCTTCAGATCCTTCAAAAAACTCTTCTCCATTTTCAAACCATAAACTATTTAGTCTTTTTCTTGTCATCTTTTACCATAACATGAAAGTGTTTCAAAATTTGAAATACTTCAGCATTGGACTTCATGAAATAAACTCGTTTATCTAAAAATGTCATATGCTGAGCTGAAAAATTAAATATTCCCTCTGCTTGAGGGAGTGTGGGTTTATTCACATACATTAGCATGAACCAATTCGAGTATATCATGAGCCCTTGAGCTACTCTTTGCATATTTACTCATAGAATGCTTTCCAAGGTAGTATGTCTCACACACTTTTTCCAATCCTCGGTAAGGCTAGAATGCCACAAGATTTTTATTCTTCCACATGCATATACTATTTAGATTCAAGTGTCCATAGCTCTTATGCCATAACTTTATAGGCACAATTGATATTGCTTTATCACTCTCCACTATTGAAAATGCAGATAATTCTCCTTCTAGTTCCCAATCGAACGGGTATGTCACCTTTTCTCACAATAGAACTTGGATTTGTGAAGAGATGGATAGGTATGTGCTTGAAGATGAAGAGGTGTTGCAAAATCCTTGATCTACACCAGCCAAATGAACTCCAGGAGTATATGGTGGGCCCTTTTAGCTTGCCAATGGATGTATTAGACACCCTATGTACCTTGGAAGATCACTCTCAAAAAGATAGATCAAAACAGATAAGTTGGAGTTAACTCAGAGGTGAAAACTTGCTATTCTTGGTTCATACACCTGTCCAGTGTTTTACATAATTCTCTGAGCACAGCAGCAATTAGCTTAATTCCTCTTGGGGAAGTCTAGGTAGCTTAAAGAGCTAACTTTCAAGAGTAATCTCATCAAAAATAACAAAGCACACACTGAGAATGAGTTTTAACAAGTGATGACATCATCCCGATTTTCACGGGCTGCTACAGAAATAGACCAGTGAGCCAAAAAATCAACATAACTCAAACTTTAGGAATTCAATGATTATGAAAATTTGTATGGTTATACTAGACAGTAAGCGGAATCCAACAAGCTTTAAATCACTGAATTTGGATAAGTAACCACTGAGAAACACCTCTGACAAGATGAGTGAAAAAGTTGGGTACCTGACAGAGAGGTGAAGATTAACAGACCCTGTTGACTTCAAATGAACATAACTGAAGATTGCAACATCCAAATGACATTAAAATTTATGAGCATATAGTAGACTTATAGAGCTAACTTTACCAAGTTAAATCACTGAAAATGATGCACCAAGCTCAGAGAAAACATCTCTGCAAGCTGACTGAGAAAACTGAGAGTAATGGTAGTGAGTAGTACACTTCACAAGAACATGGAAAGATGAAACCAAATAATCATGAAAATGAAAGTATATTTCTTGTACAATACAATGACTTACTGATACATATGTGTGCCTTGTAATCACACCTTGATATGGCATAAAGCTCAGCTCTTGGAGGTCTTCACATAGGTCTCTCTAACCACGACTAAAACTGCCATCTATTTATAGTTGAGTTTGGGAGGCTAACTTCCCTCAATCACTCTCCAATCAATCAATGATTGATTTGATTCTCTACCTACCACAAATCACAAATTCGTGGCTCCTCTTTCCATTCTTGATCAAGTGGACTCAACCACTTAAGATTCTCTTACTTTTACATTAAGTAAACTCTTCAAAAGTTACAAGAGGTAGTTCACAAGTGAACTTTACATAGTCTTCATTTTAAGGCTTTTTCTATGACTTTGTGGGACTCAAGCCAATACTTAGGCTTGTCATAGACTTGCTCCAACAGCTCCCCCTCAAGCCAAGTATGCTTGAGGTCTTCAATCTTCCAAGATTACCTGCAAACCTATCATAGCCTTGAATTTGCAAAGCTTTGTACCATCCAATGCTTTGGTTAGAATATCTGCACATTGTTGATGAGTGGACATATGATATTTGAATCTCTTTGCTTAGAACCTTCTCTCGTACATAGTGATAATGAACTTCAATATGTTTAGTCCTTGCATGAAAAATAGGATTAGCAGCCAAGTGAATAGAACTCATATTGTCACCAAAAATAGTTGGAGTTCCAAACTCCAATCCAAGATCTTTGAACAATGTCTTCATCCACATAGCTTCTTGTGTAGCTATGGCAAGACCTCTATATTCAGCTTCAGTAGAAGAGAGAGCAACTGTGGGTTGCTTCTTGGATGACCATGAAATAAGCTTTGAACCTGCAAAGGTAAGATAACCTGAAGTGCTCCTTCTATCTTCCTTGGAGCCAGCCCAATCTGCATCAGAAAATAGCTTCAAACCTAAATCAGATACATAAGGATAATAAAGTCCTTCATTTATGGTTCCTTTGAGATACTTGAGAATCCTTTTGGCAGCATTCATATGTGGTTTCCTTGGTGTGTGCATAAATTGGCTTAGCACACTCACACTGTAACATATATCTACTCTTGTCAATGTGGCATAGTTGAGACTACCCACTAGACTTTGATATGATGTGATGTCCTCTATGAGTTCACCTTCATGTGAGCTCAATTTGTGATTGACCTCCATTGGAGTACCTGCAATCTTACAATCTTGCAACTTGAGTTTTGCCAACATGTCCTTAATGTACTTTCTTTGAGTGAGAAACAAACCATGATCTTTGTAGACAACTTCCAAACCTAGGAAGTAGGTAAGTGAACCCAAATCACTTATCTTGAACTCTTCTCTCATCTGATCTTTGATCTTCTTCATACCATCTGCATCATTTCCTGTCAATATAATATCATCTACATATACACATAGATAGATGACCTCGGAATTACTCTTTTTAATAAAGAGTGAAGGATCTGCCTTGCTTGGTCGAAAGCCTTTGTCCTGCAAGAATGAAACAAGCCTGAAATTCCAAGCTCTTGGAGCTTGCTTGAGACCATACAATGCTTTGTTAAGTTTACACACATAATCAAGATAAACTTGATTCTCAAAACCAGGTGGTTGTGCCATATATACCTCTTCTGTTATCCAACCATTCAAGAATGCATTCTTTACATCTAGTTGAAGTATCTTCCAATTCTTGGAAGAGGCAATACTAAGCAAAACCCTAATAGTAGGCATCTTTGCCACAGGAGAGAAAGTCTCCTCATAATCAATTCCCTGAGTTTGTGCAAAGCCTTTTGCCACAAGCCTTGCCTTATACCTGTTAATTGAACCATCAAAATTTTTCTTGAGTTTATAGACCCATCTTGAGCCTATTACCTTCATGGATGAAGTCTTGGGCACCAAATCCCAAGTGTTGTTTTCCTCAAGTGCTTCAATCTCTTCCTTCATTGCATGCTTCCATTCTGTTTTTGATTTGGCCTCTTCAAATGATGATGGCTCCTCTTGGTTTATGTCCTGTGCTATGTAGATAGAATGTTTAGTTACTAATGAGGTGTCAAACCCATACCTTTCTGGTTTTTTCTTTTCCCTCATAGATCTTCTTAGGCCATGATGTGATGATTCTGCTTCATGTCCAAGTTCCTGCAATTTTGCTTTACCTTTAGACTTCCATGCTTTGACCTTTTCCATGTGAGATTCTTCATCATCCTCTGAGGTGTCTTGTTCTTCAATCTTTGGTTGTTCTCTACCAAGCTTTGGAAAATCTTCTTCAAGATTATATGGTAAATTGACCTTCCTGCATGAATCTTCATACCATGAATTGTTCTCATCAAAAACTACATCTCTGCTTACCAAGAATCCTTTGTTGGTAGGGTTGTATAACCTGTAGCCCTTTTGATTGTTGTCATATCCAATAAATACACACCTTTCTGCCTTTGGATCCATCTTGCCTCTAACCTGTGAAGGAACATGAGCAAAAGCAATACATCCAAAAATTTTACAATGATCTAAGCTTGGTCTTCTTCCATTCCAAGCCTCATATGGAGTCATCCCATCAAGGGATTTTGAAGGCAACCTGTTAATCAAGTAAGTGGCTGTAGATACAGCCTCAGCCCATAAGTAATTAGGTAAATGCTTTTCATTTAACATAGACCTTGCAGCTTCAACAATTGTCCTATTCCTCCTTTCTGCCACTCCATTTTGCTCAGGAGTGTACCTTGTAGTTACCTCTCTTTTGATTCCTCTTTCTTGAAGAAAAGAATCAAACTCATGGGAGAAATATTCTCCCCCTCCATCTGACCTTAGCCTTTTTAGTGATTTACCTGTTTGATTCTCCACAAGAGCCAAATATCTTTTGAAACATGAAAAAACTTCATCTTTGTGTTTCATAAAGAATAGGATAGTCCATCTGCTGCAATCATCAATAAAGGAAACATAATACCTTGATCCAGATATTGAAGCTTCCTTGCTAGGTCCCCATACATCTGTATGAACCAACTCCAAGAGATCTCCATGCATATAACCTTTCTTCATGAATGGTAACCTGTGAGACTTTCCAAATTGACATGCACTGCACTTATAAATCATATGTTGTTTTGACAAATTAGGAAGTCCAAGTACACTTTGGTCCCTGCAGATTTGCTTTAATGACCTTTCACCAATATGTGCTAACCCTTTGTGCCATACTTCCAATTCTGTGAGTGTCTGACTACCATAATTAAAGAGAGCAATGTTTCTAGTGTCCTGTAATTCAAATGTGAACAATCTACCTGTCTTTTCACCTTTTGCAATTCTTCTGAATCCTTGACTTGGATCTTCAACAAATGCTCCTGCTTTTGTGAACCTGACTTGCAACCCTTTCTCTACTATCTGCCCAACACTTATCAAATTCTTTGTAATGGTAGGGACATAGAGTACCTTACTGAGTAGGTTGATGTTTCCATCAGGTGCTTTGACATTACCTATTTTCTCCACAGGATGTTTTGTATCATCTCCTGTTTGTACCTCATGCTTATTCCTTGGATCTTCTAAATCTGATAGGAGTGCCACATTTCCTGCCACATGATTTGAACAACCTGAATCTATGTAGAAAACATGCTCATCAGATTTACCTTGTGGCATAGCCATGTTCATGATCAATAATGAATCCTCTTTGTTTGAGTCTTCTGTGTAGTTATTGTAGTCTCTCCTTCCTTTGTAGCCTCCTTGATAGTTTGAATGATTGTAGTTGTTGTAGTTGCCATGGTAGTTGTTGAACCTTCCTCTTGAGTAGCCATAACTTCCTCTATTGTATCCTCTGCCTCTTTGATTCCTGGAATTCCTAAAGCAATTTTCAGTTGTATGATTAGTTAATCCACAAATAGAACATGAGTTGGAGTCTTGGGATCTCCCCCTGCCTTGTCTACCTCCTCTTCCTCTACCTCTGCCATGTCTTCGTCTACCTGCATAGTTAGCTTGATATGTACCTGCTTCATCATCCACTTTCTTTGCCTTTCCTTTGTTATCTTTAGACTTGCTTTTATCCGTGTATAAAGCTGAAGATTGATTACCTTTAGAGCTTTCTCCATTTTTTATAAGCTTTGCCTCTTGAGTAAGTAGTTGTCCAATGAGTGTGTTGAAATCAGGTACATGCATGTCCATGTACAAATCCATAGCTGTGGTGAATGCTTCCACTTATCATCTGCCTTCAAGCCATTGATGACCTGCCTTACAATTTGCTCTTCATCTATTACCTCTCCAATGCTTCCCAATTGATCCGCTATGTCCTTGAGCTTTGTGACAAAATCAGTCACATTTTGTTTGGGAGCCTTCTTGAGAGTTGTGAAATCCAGCCATAGTTGATGCTTCCTAGCTTTGGTACTTGAAGAAAAGAAAGCTTCAAGTGCATCCCACACTTCCTGAGATGTCTTACAACTTCTAATGTGAGGCAACAAAAAATCTGAGATAGAGTTGAGGAGATAAGACCTTGCAAGTGCATCCTTGGAGCACCATGTGCTCAATCTTTCTTGCTCTTCTTGTGTTGGTTGACTTTTGTTCCTGAAACTTGGCATAACTTCATCTCCAGCCACATAACCATATAAACTTCTACCTTGGAGATAGGCTTCCATTCTTAATGACCAAGCTGAGTAGTTACCTCTGTCTAATTTGTCAATTGATGAAGGAAATCCATCTGCCATGTTGTCCAACCTTGCTCTGATACCACTGTGAAGAGATGGATAGGTATGTGCTTGAAGATGAAGAGGTG
This sequence comes from Ceratopteris richardii, assembly GCA_020310875.1. Classification (NCBI taxonomy): domain Eukaryota; kingdom Viridiplantae; phylum Streptophyta; class Polypodiopsida; order Polypodiales; family Pteridaceae; genus Ceratopteris; species Ceratopteris richardii. The sequence continues at coordinate 47,796,316 of CM035440.1, forward strand.
TTGCAAAATCCTTGATCTACACCAGCCGAATGAACTCCAGGAGTATATGGTGGGCCCTTTTAGCTTGCCAATGGATGTATTAGACACCCTATGTACCTTGGAAGATCACTCTCAAAAAGATAGATCAAAACAGATAAGTTGGAGTTAACTCAGAGGTGAAAACTTGCTATTCTTGGTTCATACACCTGTCCAGTGTTTTACATAATTCTCTGAGCACAGCAGCAATTAGCTTAATTCCTCTTGGGGAAGTCTAGGTAGCTTAAAGAGCTAACTTTCAAGAGTAATCTCATCAAAAATAACAAAGCACACACTGAGAATGAGTTTTAACAAGTGATGACATCATCCCGATTTTCACGGGCTGCTACAGAAATAGACCAGTGAGCAGAAAAATCAACATAACTCAAAATGTAGGAATCCAATGATTATGAAAATTTGTATGGTTATACTAGACAGTAAGTGGAATCCAACAAGCTTTAAATCACTGAATTTGGATAAGTAACCACTGAGCAACACCTCTGACAAGATGAGTGAAAAAGTCGGGTACCTGACAGAGAGGTGAAGATGAACAGACCCTGTTGACTTCAAATGAACATAACTGAAGATTGCAACATCCAAATGACATTAAAATTTATGAGCATATAGTAGACTTATAGAGCTAACTTTACCAAGTTAAATCACTGAAAATGATGCACCAAGCTCAGAGAAAACATCTCTGCAAGCTGACTGAGAAAACTGAGAGTAATGGTAGTGAGTAGTACACTTCACAAGAACATGGAAAGATGAAACCAAATAATCATGAAAATGAAAGTATATTTCTTGTACAATACAATGACTTACTGATACATATGTGTGCCTTGTAATCACACCTTGATATGGCATAAAGCTCAGCTCTTGGAGGTCTTCACATAGGTCTCTCTAACCACGACTAAAACTGCCATCTATTTATAGTTGAGTTTGGGAGGCTAACTTCCCTCAATCACTCTCCAATCAATCAATGATTGATTTGATTCTCTACCTACCACAAATCACAAATTCGTGGCTCCTCTTTCCATTCTTGATCAAGTGGACTCAACCACTTAAGATTCTCTTACTTTTACATTAAGTAAACTCTTCAAAAGTTACAAGAGGTAGTTCACAAGTGAACTTTACATAGTCTTCATTTTAAGGCTTTTTCTATGACTTTGTGGGACTCAAGCCAATACTTAGGCTTGTCATAGACTTGCTCCAACAGGATTACTATCCATTGTAAAGGTAGTATGATTATGACACTTATCAATGTTAGACAAATCCTCAATATGAGAAATCATATGAGAACTTGATCCAATATCAACCCACCATGGTTCCTCTTCAGGATCATGTGTTTGGGATGCTATCTCTTCCAATGATATAAGGAACATTCCTCTTTAACATGAGTGGATTTTTTTCCTCCTTATCCATCCATGTAGTGGCTTGATCTTTCTCTCCCATTATCTTGATTACTCCAACAATCTTTTGCAAGATAGCCATATCTAGAGAATTTAAATTGTATAGAATAATGTCTACTTCTATCTTTTCCTCTTCCTCTACCTCTCTAGGAAGGATTTATTCTTTCTTGCAAAGATTGATTACCTTCATGATCTTGTCAATCTTGGTTGTGAATGTGTTGATGTATTCCTCTTCCTCTTTGTGTGTTGAAACTCCCTCTTCATAGTGTTTTTTCATTTGATGTTGATGATTTTCCTCCACCATATATTGACTTCATGATAGCTTGCCTTTTATCTTAATCTTTGGAAATTTGTTCCATCTCCTCAATACATGGCTTCTCCCTTAAGATGATGAGGCTTTAAAATAAGACTTCATAACCATATTGTAATGCATGTATGATGATTGTAGAGAGCTTGTGGTTAGACATCTTATCTCCAACAACCACTAGTTTTTTATGTAGATCCTTCACTCTCTTATTGAAGCTTGAAGCATCCTCTCCTTGCTTGCTCTTACAATTGGTACGTTGAGCCCTTAATACCACATGCATTGTTGTGCTCTTGGACTTATAAATATTCTTTAATGTCCACCATGCCTTCTTAGGAGTCTTCACATCATGCAATGGATGTTTTCCCTTTCACAAGATCCTTTGCACTTCCACTTGGTGGCTCCATTGAAATTAAATCCCAATTGTCTTGAAAGAAAATTAAGGAATCCATCTTTACATTCCATGTTGCATAGATGTTGTCATTAATTTTCTCAACTCCTTCCAAGTGTACTTAATATCCCTACTAAGTGAGCTCAATGATACAAATTAATCTAATGTATAATGGACAAGAATGTTTGGTATAAACTCCACTTCAGTCCCTAGGATGAACTGCACAACTCCACAAAATGAGCCTTTCACACATAATCTCTCTTAGCTCTATCTCGTTGTTTTTCTTTCTTTAAAGGGTGTTCACTACCCTATTTTTAAATATATATAGCTCTCTCATACATGGGATTGTGCCAAAATTGTTTTAGATTGAGATTCTCCATGATATGAAGAGAAAATTTGCTAAATAAAATATTTTGAGATGATGCACATAGCTCTAGATACAAGATTCCAATGTATAATGGAAAAGAGTGTGTGGAATCAAATCCATTTTAGTCCACAACTCCACAAAATTATCCTTTCACACATACTCTCTCTTAGCTCTATCTCTCTATCTATTTGTCTGCAAAAAGTGTTCATAGACCTCTTTTCAAATATCTATAAATCTATCACACGTGTTATTTTGGTAAAATCCTTCTAGATTGAGCTTCTCCATGGCCTGAAGAGAAATTTTGTTGAATAAATCATTTTGAGATGATGCACATAGCTCAAGATACAAGTCTCAAAATTTGGCCCATTGGATATTTTTTGAAATCTTAATTCTTTACCTATCATCTTTCTTGCCTCAATTATGCCTACAAACTTATGGTACAAGAGGTATGGACACTTGAATTTCAATAGTGTGTGCATGTTGAACAACAATTCTTTACCTATCATCTTCCTTGCCTCAATTAAGCCTATAACATTATGGCTCAAGAGGGTATGGACACTTGGCATTCAAGCCTTACCAAGGATTGGAAAAGTATGCGAGGCATGCTAACTTGGAAAGCATGCTTGGAGCAAGTTCTCAAGGAGAAGCTAAAGGGATGTGACATAATCGAATCGGTTCATGCTAATGTATGTGAATCAGCCCACATTCCCTCACTTTCAGGGCATATTTTTTTCATCACCTTCATAGATGATGTTTGTTATACATTCTTAGGTTTATTTCATGAAGTCCAAGGCTGAGTATTTCAAATTTCCAAACATTTTCATGCTTGAAAGTATAATCGGATGATGACTAAATATGCTATGGTCTTACAATGGAGGAGAATTTTTGTTGAAAGATTTCAAACATTATCTAATTGAAAGTGACATTCAAAGACAACTTACTTCTAGCTACACTCCATGATAAATTGGAGTGGTTGAGAGCAAGAATAGGCCATTATTTGAACGAGCAAGGTGCATTCTCAAAGACAAAGGCCTAAGCAATCAATATTGCATGCTATTTGATGAATGGGTCTCCTATTGAAGTCTTGAATGCATTACCCCTATGAATCTCTTCACAACATCAAGCATAAGGTAGGTCAATTAAAAGTTTTTGGATGTCTCCCATTTTCTCATGTTTTAGATGAAAAGAGGAAGAAACTTGATGAAAATTCAACCACGTACATTTGATATAATTATGTGAGAACAACTTACAAAATGTATGATCCATGTAAGAAAGAGACATTCCTATCAACTGATGTGATATTCTACGTGAATTCAAGCTTTAGTTTAGTCTCAATTTTAGATTTGTATAGAGTCTCTTCAAGAACAATTAAAGCTAAACTTCGATCTTTTACACATGAGCAAAACATTTAAGCATCAAAGGAAGAACATGAAGATCATGGAGCAACTCATATAAGCTCTTCAAGGATCAGAGCACAACATTAGAGGATTACATATCAATGAGGTAATTCCTCAAGTTTTCAACAAAGTAATGTAATTTTGCTTAGATCTATTTATATCATGAAGAACCCTCAACATATTAGGTTTCTAGTACTCAAAAAGAGTGACAAGAAGATATGGAAAAGGAGATGGCTATTCTCCACCAAAATGGGACATGGGAGATATGTTTATTACCTCCCAATAAGAAGGTGATCAGTTGTAAATGGATGTATAAGCTGAAATTCAACAAGGAAGGAAAGATTGATAGACACAAAGAAAGGTTAGTAACTAAAGGTTGTTTTCAACAATATGGAATTGATTATGATGAAACATATACCGCAATAGAAAATATGAATTCAGTTAGGTTATTGTTTTTTTTTGCCTCTATATTCAAGTGGAGGTTAAAGCAAATGGATATAAACAATGCCTTCATAAATGGTCTTCTTGAAGAAGAAATCTACATGCAACAACTTGAAAGATACATTGTCAGAGGCAAAGAACACATGGTATGAAAACTATTCAAAAGTTTGTATGGTTTGAACTAAGATTCATGATCTTGGTACTATGCATGTATTGATGACTATCTTTGATCTCAAAGCTTTCAAAGATGAAATGCTGATCATATCTTGTATTATAAAGTTAAGGGAAATTTTTTTGTTCCTTTTCTTCTTTATGTGGATGATCTCATCTTGATAGGAAGCAATGAAGATATGATTAAAGATTTTCAAAGAAGAATCTCCAAAGAGTTTGAGATGAAGCACCCTGGTGACTTACACGACATTCTTGGCATCAAAGTCTCTTGATTAAAGAAGCAAGGAAAATTTATCTCTAAACAAAAGTACCTCTTTTCCATTGTTGATATTTTAAAGACGTCCAACTCTACGCCAACCTCTACACCTATGGAATCAGCTCTCAAACTCACCATGGACAAGAATGGTGTTTGATATGATGAAACCCTATATAGAATACTCATAGGATTTCTCCTATATTTGATTATCACAAGATTTGATATATGTTTTGTAATGAACTCCCTTTTCCCAATATCTAAAAGCCCCCAAAGTATCTCATTGGAATGCAACAAAAAGGATACTAAGATATTTGAAAATTATTTCTTCATTCAAAATTATTTATGGAGGAGATACATTGAATCTGGATGGATTTAGTGATGTGAATCAAATTTGGTTTATAGAAAGATCATAAGTGCAGATGTCTTATTCCTAGGAAATGGAGCTATTTCATGGAGTTCCAAAAAACTGAAGTACTATCAGCTTATCCTCTACAGGTGCTAAATACAAAGCTCTCAAAACCTCAACTTTGAGAGTTATTTCGCTCAAAATATGCTTGAAGAAATTGGTTTTCGTGAAAACCAACCTACAAGTATTTTTGGAAACAAATCTAGTCATGCATCAATTAACTAAGCACATTGAAGTGGGGGAAAACTTCACTAGGAAAAAGGTAAGAAGTGGAGAGATCATCTTGCATCTTTGTAAGATGAAGGAGAATGTAGTTGACATCTTCACCAAAGCTCTCAACAAGGCATTGTTCATCAAATATAGATCATCACTTGGCAAGATGGAGCTCCCATTAAGGGAAGGCATTCATGAGTAAGGGAGGGCTCATCATGCATCTTCAAGAAATAAGGGAAGGTGCATCCTCATATGCTTGTTAGAAGCTTTTCATTTCAGTTGCTTGTTCATTTAGATGATGTTGGACTCAAGAGAAGGTGTGGGAATATGAAAATCCAAACCATCTCTTCAAAGAGGTGGAAAATAACTATATGAATACTTTATTATGGTTGATTATGTTTTAGATTGATTTATTATTCTTTACACATCAGCAATGGAAATGAATGAATCACATTTGAAGTCAATACCAATTTGGAAAAAGTGTTCCTACAACTTAGGAGAAAATTTAAGACAACACACCTTTTCTAAAGGAAATTTTGCATGTCCAATATATCTCTATCCCTTCATCATTTATGGTTGATCTAGAAAGGTGAAATGTTCTATATACTATGGAGAATAAGCTCAACAAAACGATCCCACTAGTTCAATTCCAATATCAAGATATATAGGTAGAAAGATGGTAGGTAAAGAATCTATAGATTTCAACAAATAGAAAGTACACCAACTTTGGAAACTTTTATCCCAAGCTAAGTACATCATTTCAAAATACTTTCTTAGAAAAATTTCTCTGCATATAATAAAGAATATCCATCTAAAATACTTTTACCAAACTCCTTGGTATGAAAGAGTTATATCTATTTAGAGGCCTATGAATACTTTTGGAAAAAATACAAACATAAAGCTAAGAGTGGAGAGCGAGTTTGTGTGAAAATCTCATTTTTGGGAGTTGTGGAGTGCATCCTAGGGAATGAATTGGAATGTTTTATTCCACAAAATATTGGCCATTATATATTGGCTTCATTTGTATCACTGAGCTCATTTTTTGAATTGATTAGCTTTGAATATTTTGTACTTTGAGCTTGAGTTAGCTCCTACTATAGGATTTTATAATCTTGTTGAGTTACATATTGCTCGCTTGTTTTCTCTCATATTTGATCTAAATTTTTCTTTGTGAGTGTGTCTAATCTAAGATCCTCATTGTTTCTCACTCTACATGCACACTTATGTCTTTTTAAGTATCATTATAACCCATTGTATAATATGCAAGATGCGAGTCACATGATTTAGGTCTTCAAGGTACTACTATGGTGTGAAGCAATTGAGTTATAGAATCTAATGATATATATTATGACACTTTTGATCAATTAAAAGTGGAATTTTTTATCGAGATTTAGGAAATCCAAAATTGTACCTTAGGTTTATCTCTCATTGCATCATATGAAATAGTCTTCCAAATAGTTTGTTAATGAATTTGGCGATATTTTCCAAAGTACATATCAATAGTTACCCACTATTTCTCAACCACTAGATGAAGTGATCCAATGTTGGTAATGGGATGCTCTACACCTAATATATCAAACAAGTCTCAAAGCTTTATTAGTTGGTGTAATAGACTTGATTACTATGATTATAGCTATTGATGGCATGGAGTGACAACTAGGCTTAGCACCCCATGCAAGCTTAGCACCACAATCGATCGTATCCTATGAAATGTTAGTAATAGATCCAATGAAATAGGTTTATTGTATGCTTTGAAGCAACCCAAGACATTTGATGACCAATTATGAAATAAAAAATATTTCCCTATTTGTCAAACCTCACATCACAACATAGATACATGCATGTATAATGCAAAAAATCCACATTGAGGATCAACCAAGAGTTTTTTATAGTACAATGCTTATGGGAATCCTCAAAATGACTACATATCCTCAAACAATTGTAGTCTATCCCATGAACATTGTTAATTCATGCACTAAATAGGCTACCATTTTTAGAAACCATAGCCAAATCCATACTCAACAACAAGGAATATATTATTAGGGAGGTCAGGGCTATCAAAGATCCCAAGACCAACGACCTCCTAGGTGCATATTGTGTAATGAGATCAAGCATATACAATGAAATTTTGCATATCTGGTGAAATTGTGTTGAGGCTCAAGGGTATGAATCTAAGAATCTTGAGTCAAAATGAAAGGCCCCAATGGAAAATAGGATTCTAATTGAGAGACTTTGGCAGTAGTAACCATGCACTTTGGATAGTGTTATGATACATCACAACCAATGGATACCATAGAATTAAAGAAATAAGACGTAGTTTATGCACAAGCTAGAGCATGTGCAGATTGTTGTAGTTTGAGGTCTGTGGAGGCACACAAACAACACAAAGGAAGAAGAAGCTTGGAGCACAACATACAATACTCAATGTACAGCTTCAAACTTCTCCCTAGGTAGAGCCTTTGTGAAAAGGTCTACAATGTTCTCTTGTGTGGGCATATATGCCAAACTAATCTCTCCAGTAGAGAACCTCTCCGTGACATAATGATAGTGCACCTCAATGTGATTAGTGCAAGCATGGAACACAAGGTTCCTTGCAACTGCCAATGCACTCTAACTATCAGTGAAGATGGTGGTGGTAGAAGATTGAACAAAGCCCAAATCAGCCATAAGGAATCTAAGCCACACACACTCAATAGTCGCTATGAAAGTTGTCCGATACTCAGCCTCACAACTAGAAGTGGCCATAGTATGCTGCTTCTTGCTCAATCAAGATATGCATGAGCTATCAAGCATGAAGCAAAAACCATTGTTGGACACATGAGTGTCATAGCAACTAGTCGAGTCAAAGTTAGAAAAAACATGTAAATATGGTAGTAGTGATCCCCCCTTGGGATAAAACAATCCAAGTAGATGGATACCACTTAATTAGCAAAAGATGCACTTAACTACCTACCAATGCTTGACACATGGGCAATGCATAAGCTTGCAAATCTGTGAGACAGCAAACTGAATATCTGGCTAAGTAATGCATAAGTAAATCAAGCATCCAACAGCTTGCTGATAGAAAACATCAAAATTTTTGTTCAACTTTTTGAGATGCAATCAATTTGTTGCATTAGGGTATTCAATCACTAGCCATGGATAAAAGCAATGATGTATTCTATGTGTTGGTTGTTGAGGATAAGTTGGATGGTATTAATTACCCATTGTGGGCATATGATGCGTCATGTATTGGTAGCAAAAGGTTTGTGGAATATTGTGCAGGGTGTTGAAAATTGTCCTACTACAACTACATATATAGTTATCGAAGGTGACGCAGATGGTATTCAACATGATGATATTCAATTTCTTGGTTATATTGTGGCTCTTGTTGCACCTATTTTAGAGCAACTTCATTAGGATGGAAGAGATGCATAGACACATGCATTGATAGCCTTTTCTCCGAAATGTGCCATTATCTGTCATATTTGCTCCTACAAGATAGCAAAATATAATTGAGATAGTCTTACAAAATTGTACCATGCAAGGAATGAGAATCGTGTTTGTTATATCTCCGAAACTAGTTGGAGAGCGAGAATATAAATAAAGGAGATTCTATGGACAATTTTTTGGCAAAGAACAAAGATTTGAAGGAGCAAATGATTTCTACTGATAAAATCTTGCAAGATAGTTTACTTGTGCATACTCTTCTTAACAATCTTCTAAATTCATAGCATAATTTTTCTTCTACTCTTTGATTGATGATGAAAGAAAATAAAAATGCGTTAACATTTGAGGAGTTAAGTCTTTCTTTTGTTGCAATAAGATTAGCCAAGCAAGAATATGTCAATTCTTCATGTTGCATATCAAGTTTCCTTATCTACTCAAAAGGGCAAAGGTAAAGGGGCCACATCTACTAGTAAGAAGAAACCTGCTAATGCTACACATTCAAAGAAGGAAGACAAAGATGAACGGAAAACAAAAAAGCACAAATAGTTTTGCAAGTATTATAAGGAAAATGATCATTTCATAAAGAGTTGTCCTAAAATAGTTGCAATCAAGGCAAAGAAGAAAGAGTCTCAAATGGTTGTTGCAAAGGCCTCTACACCTAAAACGGAGTCTGCTAATCTTGTTCAAAATGAATTTACTATAGCCTAAAGCTATGAACCATCCTCACATGAGTAGTTTATGTCTATTGTAGACTCATATGTTTGGTACTTTGATAGTGATGCAACCAAACATATTACCTCACAGCATAGTTTCTACACTTCGCTTGAGGCTACCCCTACATTGAATACTATCACGCATGCTAACAACTCCTCTTATCCTATAATGGGACTTGGAAATATCCTTCTCACTATTGCTCATGGAAGTTCTTTGACATTTTTAGATTCTTTATATATGCTAGGCATTAAGAAAGATATGTTATCAGTTTATGCATTAGCCAAGATTGGCATCGTTATCAAATTTATTGATGATAGATTTACTATTCATGATCTCTTGAATCGTGATGCTATTATTGCTTCTAGAATTTTATATCATGGGTTTTATACTCTCATGGACTATGCAAAATCTCTAAACGATTCAGCATATGCAGTTCAAGATTCTCAAGCTATCTCAAATCCAAAGCTTTGGCATGCATGCTTTGGTCATCTAAATTTTGCTAGTTTGATATGCTTGTAGAAATGCAAAATGGTGTCCTTGTTGCCCAAACTTGAGGAACCTTTTGAAAATTTCTATAAAGGCTATGTTTTGGAAAAAATGCAGCATTCATCCTTCCCAAAAGATGATTCATTTAGAGCTACTCATAAATTATAGCTTGTCCATAGCGATGTTTGTGGTCCTATACAGACAACTTTATTTGGCACCTACATATACTTCGTAAATTTTAGTGATCAATTTCCAAGCACACATCATGTTTGAGACCAAAAGACAAACAATTATCCAAATTGGAAAGAATCTAAAGAAATTTTCTCCATAAAGGAGAATCCTATACGAGAGGCATACCCAAAATCAAATGGACCATTTTCATAATTAAAAAAGATGTAGGAAGGCTTGGCATTATGGACATTGAAGGAATGGCCAATAAGTTGACATCCAAATGGTTGATTAAAACTTGGAGCAATATGGGTATTGCATGGGCCAAATTGATTTTTAGAAACAAAAGTTCTCTCATGTTTATAGGTCTTCTTGGGTGAAAGGGCTATGACATTCTCACTCTATTGTTCCTTCCTATTCTAGTGAATCCCAAAGGCTCATATTTAGTTTGATTTCTTTGGAAGAGTTGGAACAAGGTGAAACCTTACTTTAAAATCAATGAAGATTGGAAGTGGGCAGAAAATATTAGAAAAAATGATTTGATCTAGTTCCTCATCAAGGGAAACAAAGAACTTGATTTGTTGAACCTCCAAAGAGCAAAGAAATTATGAGAAAAAGGGTTTTGTATGTGGACGCGTCTCTTGAATCAAGAAATGAGACAATGAAGAGTGGATGCATCTCTAGAAGAGTGGACTATGAAGAGTGGTGCTTGTTAAGAAATGAAATTGATGCGTGGGAAAACTAAAAAATTAGCCTCCTCATCATTCAAGATCCCATTTGAGCGAAAGGGTTGAAATGGCACAATGGCAATAGCTTGGATAAAAGTTCGAAGTAAAAAAATACCTAAACTTTCATGTCTCACTAAACAAGAGGTGGTGTCTGAAACGGTTGAGTATCATATGGTATTCTAAGTTCCTGACCCTATGGAATTCCCTCATAGAGAATAAGAAGGAAATTCTAATGTGGCAAATTCTCCACTGATTGATTTCCACTAATGTCAAAGCAAACAAAATTTGTGGAGCCCCTCCACGGTGTAAACACTTCCTCCATGGTAGGGACCCACACCTTTTTTTTGTGCCACAAGCTTTTATTGGTTTGGTAGGCACCAGAGAGGATTTTGGATTTGCAGACTCAAATCAACTGGAAACCAACTTTACTTGGAGAAATGATTGGTTGCTATGCGGCTCTGCAGAATGTTATCAGATGTGAAACTCTTTGAAAGATCTCCAAAGAAAGATGTGCAACCAAATTTTCCCTCTAAGAGAGTGCTCAATTGAAAAATTATATTTACCTTTAAGGCATGAGAATTTATAGTTGTAAACAGTCACCTCCCTTCAAACACCATAGGATATTGGTTTTTGAGAACAATAGGATCCACAGCTAGTGGGCCCTAGATGAGGGAGATGAAAAGGTTATTAACCTTCTTTGTAGCTCTCTCTAATTCAATAGTTTTTTTGCTGGATCTATACTTGAGGCCATCATTCAAACCTTGTTTCCTTAGTGCATTTGAGCCATGGCTATTCTTTCACCATATGGCCATCTTCAAGCTTGTTTTGTAGGATTCAGGGGGTCCCATGGATGCTATGCCCCTTCACTTGTACATTTGTTCTTTCTATGAATGAAAGCTTGGAATAGGTATGCTTAGGCCAAACTTCCCTTTCTTAAAAGAAATCCCACACCTTGTATGAATGCCATGGAGATGTTTATGAACCTTTATTCATTCATCCCTCATGGGGTTCGTTTGTATAAGTTTTAAACTTAGTTATTATGGTGATTATTTTTGGCAAGTAAATTTTATAAATTAGTGGGCTAGGATAACTATGTTTGAACCTCACTAAATTTCTAGTTATGTATGCATTTCGCCACGTTTCCTCTCTACATATAAACGATTTCGAAAATCATTTGACCCGATTCTTTCACTAACATTTAATTGACAACACATGCATGGTTGCATTTCTCCAAAATTCATTAAGCATGGAAAATGTTGTATTCAGATCAGAACCACACACCATAAAGCTTCCCTTGATTCGGAGTGAACAACATATGCAATTACACTATACTAAAATTTTACCTTACTATCCTTGGGATAATCTCCCATGTTCTCCTTCATGACTAATTTGAACTTGAAATCTATCTCGTGATTATGTGTTTATTTCTATCCATATTGACTACATAAGGATGGCATCTTGACTACATAAGGATGGCATCTGTGGATATTAGGAGTAAATGGAAGGAATTTGCTATCAAGGTACAAAACAATGCATGTTTTGCCAACTGGGTCAACTACCCATACGTAGCACCACTGCGTGGACCACCCTCTATATCATACATGATGGCCATGATACGCCATTGGATACCTTATCTCAAGCCCATGCTAGATGTTGCCGCTCAAATGCTGTTAAAGATTTTGACATGATGCAAATTGTATTCAAACATTCAAGAATGTCAAAGCACCACACATCTCAGCCCTAGGATTTGTGAAGAGGACTGATGATCTAATCTACAACATGAGTTCTACTCCAAGTATCCATGTTGTTTATGCCTGGGATGCCAGAATAAGGTACCTCCCAGCTTGTTACAAGGAAACCTTTGGGGAAATGTTCACCATAGGCTTTTGGGAGTACCATTATGAGGTGTTCCTATCAAAACCCACTCACCTTCTTCAACTGTTTTCCTATGAGCAAGCAATGTACTCAGAATTTACACAACACCCCACCCTTATATCCCAAGCGACATTGAGTGGGAACATCTACAATTTGATCTAGCAAAGGGACTCAAATTATAGCAACATGATTGTTGATATTTTTAGGTAGTGATGTGCGTGAACACACTAGGAATGCCACAGCACTTTTTTGTTGATATATTTAGGTAGTGATGTGTGTGAACACACTAGGACTGTCGGGGCACTTTTTTCCCTCTTTAGGAGGTTTTTTTCCCCCGGCTTGTATATACGCCTATTGCCCTAATGGGCTACTTATCTTTGTACATTCTCTAGTAATACATTCAGTCTTGTGTGTTGTGCTCCAAGCTTCTTCTTCTTCCTTGTGCTTTTCGCGTGCTTCTACAGACATCTATCTCCAACAATTGGTATCAGAGCAAGTCGTCGCTTCATCTAGGGCATCGTCGACACTCCTCCATTTGCAGTCCGAACGCACTATCACAGCGCTTGTGAAGGCTATTTCGTCTTTTTGTGCCAAAGGTATATACCAGTTTTTGTTCGCCAGTATAAGTGTCTCAAAGTCTGCTACAGGTTTAGCAGAACTCGTCTGGGCAGTTCCGTTCAACTTTTTGAGATACAGTCAATTTTTTGCATCAAGGTATTTTAGTCACCGGCCATGGCTGAAAGCAGTGATGTATTCCGTATGTTGGCTGTTGAGGATAAGTTGGATGGTACCAACTACCCATTATGGGCTTATATGATGCGACATGTATTGGTTGCAAAAGGATTGTGGAACATTGTGCAGGGTGTTGAAAGACGTCCTGTTACACCTGTAATAACAGGTACTACAAATACAAGTGCTGGAGCTGATGAAGATGGTGTCAAAGATGATATTGTGCACATTCCTGTTCGTGCTGCTGTTTCTACTGCACCTACTGCAGAGCAGATTCGTTGGGATGCCAGAGATGCCCAGGCACATGCATTGATAGCTTTGTCTGTTAAACGTGCCATTATTCCTCATATTATTACTCCTATTAACTAGCAACCACACAATAAACAATCTATGCAAGAAGAAATGAGAGATATGAAAACATGATGAAATGAATTAAAGTAGAAAGGAGATCACAACCACACCAATCTATGATCTTATGCACCAATGGTGATCCCACTCGTCAAAACCTCTCCCAATGCCCCCCCTATGGTTTAATGAGAGTTTTCCAATACTTGAAAGTCAGAATCCATAGGATGCAAACTTTAGACTACTCTACTAGAGAAATGAGATGATTGCAAGTTGAAGATTGAAAATGGCTTTCAAGTTTTCTTGCTTTCTCTTGTTCTTCCTAACTCCTTATGGAAGGAACCTCTTGAATTTTTAATTGAAGTTAATAGTTTGCATATCAACAATTTTGTTGGAGTTTGAGGTCTATAGAAGCACGTGAATAGCACAAGGAAGAAGAAGAAGCTTGGAGCACAACACACAATATTAAATGTATTACCACTAGAATGTACAAAGATTAGTAACCCGCTAGGGTTATAGGCATATATACAAGCCAGGGGAAAAAAACCTCCTAAAGAGGGAAAAAAAGTACCCCGATGGCCCTAGTATGTTCACACATCACTACATCAATATATCAACAAATATCCTCTGGGAGTGATGTGGTGAACAAGGGGCTGGCACTCATGTATAAGGAAGTCTCAAGCTATGTGGAATCAATCCACAAAAGGAAGTAAGCCCAAAGCTGTCCGAAAAGCTTCAAACTTCTTCCTCGGCAGAGCCTTTGTGAAAATGTCTACAATGTTCTCCTATAAGGCCACATATGCAAAACTCATCTCTCCGATAGAGAACCTCTCCTTGACATAATAATAATGCACCTCAATGTGCTTAGTGCGAGCATGGAACACAGGCGTCCTTGCAAATTCCAATGCATTCCTACTCTCCGTGAAGATGGTGGTGGTAAAAGACTAACCAACACTCAAATCAGCCATAAGTCATTTGAGCCATACACACTCAACAATTCTTGTGAAATCTTCCCTATACTCAGCCTCACAACTGAAAGTGGCCACAAGACTTAACCACCTGCCAATGCTTGACACCTGGGTAATGCATAAACCTACTTATCTGTGAGATAGAAAATTGAATATCTAGTCGAGTAATGCATAAGTAAATCAAACATCCTACAACCTGCTGATAGAGAACAGCATCAAATGCATCTCCAACATCATGAAGACTCAAACATACACGTGTCTCCATAGGAGTGGAAATAGGTTTGTAGTCTCAAGGCCAAAATGCTGCAATAATGTGTCAACATATTTTGTTTGACACAAAGATATTCTGCCATCAGCTTGCATAAACTGAATTCCCAAATAATGATGAAAATGCCCCAAATCTAACATCTCAAATGAGGCAAGCAAATCAGCCTTAAAATCAGCAATATGCTTCTCATGAGGACCAGTGAGTAGCATGTCATCAACATACACAACAATGATTAGAAGTACATCATTAGCATGCTTAACATATAATGTGCTCTCAGTTGGACTTTTCTCAAAACCATGTGCAATCAGGTAGGCATGTATTTTTTCATACCAAGCACATGGTGCTTTTTTCAAACCATATAATGCCCTTTTCAACTTGCACACTTGGTTTTCATGCCCTTTATGCACAAATCCATAGGGCTGAAAAACATACACTTCTTCATGTAAGTCACCATTCAAAAATGCAGTTTTAAGTCCAAGCCCGCATAGCCTAGTGGTTGATGCTTTGAATATCAAGGAGGAGGTCTTGAGTTCAAATCTTTGCTGGACATATCCATGAGTTCCCAAAGATGGGTGTCCATGAAGTTCCCCAAGATGGGTGCCTCTATCGTATGAGGTTGGGTGTGTGTGTCTTTCCAATTCATTGTACTCTCTTTAAAAAAAAATGCAGTGTTAATGTCCACTTGATGTACATTCCATCCATGATGAACTGCAAGTGCATAGATGCTACGAACAATAGTCACTCGACATGTAGGCGCAACGGTCTCATCAAAATCAATGCCTCTTTCCTACATATAACCTGTCACAAAAAACCTAGCCTTATACTTTTCAATTGTTCCAGGCTTACACTTTAGCTTGTATACCCACTTAGTGCCAATGGTCTTCTTGCCGAGAGGCAAGTCACATAAAGACCAAGTACCATTGTTCATGATAGCATCATATTCTTTGCATAGTAGCCATCCAATTGTCAGAATTGTGTGCTTCATTAAACAAAACAAGTTGATTCTCATCACAGAGACTAAAGGTAGCCATAGCATAGCAATCTGATGCAAAAGAAGCACTATGAGAGCCAAAACGAGTACGATATGATAGAGATGCATCTAATTTGCTATCATGCAAAGTCTGCACTAGCCATTTTGGCATACTTTTTGCCTCCTGAATATCAGTTCTCTCATCAGCGAGTGCATCATGCAAATTTGCATCAGAAATGGGATGATTTGCATCATCATGTGAATCTTGTAAAGGCTAATAAATTGCCTCATTTGGACAAGCACTAGATTGTCCACCTATAAAAAGAGGCAGCAAAGTACCATACATATCTTTGGAGCTCATAGATGTCTCCTTAGTACATGAAAGTAATGGCTGGATAGCATCTTCCACAAAAACATCACGGCTAACCAAAATGCATCTTGTCTGTGGATTATACAGATGATAGCCTTTGCTTTCAGAAGTGTACCCAACAAAAATACATTTCACTGCTTTATCCTCCAATTTCTTGCGTTGTTGTTCACGCACTAATGCATGTGCCTGACAACCAAAAATACACAATTGAGCAACAGATGGCTTGCGACCATGTCAAGCCTCATATGGAGTGATAGACTACAATGCTTTAGTGGGACACCTATTAACTACATATGTTGCACACATAACAACCTCAAGCTAGAAACTATGTGGTAAAGCCTAACTCTTGACCATACACCTCGCTGTCTCCATGAGTGACCTATTCTTTTGTTCAGAAAATCCATTTTGTTGAGATGTATATGGCACTGTACACTGATGTTTTATCCCACATTCAGCTAGAAATGCATTAAAGTTAGAAGACATATATTCCCCTCTTGATCAGAACAAAGGTGCCCATTTTACATGTTGATAGATTTTTAGCTAGAACCAAAAACTATTTGAAGCACATAAACACTTTGGAATTTGTTTTCAATGGATATAACCATGCATGCCTAGAAAAATCATCGATGAAAGTCATGAAGTAAAGATAATTCTCAAAAGAATGTGTTTGCATAGGACCACATACATCACTATGAACAAGCTGCAATTTTTGAGTAGCTTGAACTGAACCATCTTTTGTGAAGGATGAATGTTGCATTTTGCCCAAAATATACCCTTCACATACATGTTTACCAGGTACCTCAAGTTTGGGCAAAGAGGACACCATTTTAGATTTTTTCACACATAGCAAACTAGCAAAATTTAGATGACCAAAGTGTGCATGCCAAAGCTTTGCATCTGACATAGCATGAGAATCATGTACAACACATGCTGAATCATTCACAGATTTTTCATAGTCTATGAGCTTATACAACCCATGACATAGAATGCCAGAAGCAATAATGATGTACCCATTCTACAGATCATGAATTGTACCTTTGTCATCAACAAATTTCACAGCCAAGCTAATATTGGCTAAAGTTGAAACTGATAGCAGATTGTTTTTGACCCTTGGCACAAATAAAGCATCTGATAATGTAAAAGAACTACCATCAGTAGTAGTCAAAATGATCTTACCAACTCCCATGGCAAGATAAGAGGAGTTGTTGGCACATGTGTGTTGATATATTTAAGTAGTGATGTGTGTGAACACACTAGGACCCTCAGGGCACTTTTTTCCCTCTTTAGGAGGTTTTTTTCCCCCGGCTTGTATAGAAGCCTATTGCCTTATCGGGTTACTTTTTTTTGTACATTCTAGTGGTAATACATTCAGTATTGTGTGTTGTGCTCCAAGCTTCTTCTTCTTCTTCTTCCTTGTGTTTTTCATGTGCTTTCAAAGACCTCAAACTCCAACAATTGGTATTAGAGTAGGATGTCGCTTCATCTAGAGCATGGTCGACACCTCTCTAGTCATAGTCTCAAAATCGCATGAAATTTGGTGTGCATACTCAAGGTGATTAGGAGATCAAAATAGCTTTGTTGTGTGGTGCCCAAATCTCGATCTGATCTCCTTTCAGCCTCCAAATGCACTATCATAGTGCTTATGCAGACAATTTTGTCTTTCTGTGCCAAAGATATATAGAGGTTTTGGTTTGTTAGTATAAGCATCTCAAAGTCTGCTACAAGTTTAGCAGAACTCGATAGGGTAGTCCTGTTCAACTTTTTGAGATATAGTCAATTTTCTGTATGAGGGTATTTTAGTTAGTGGACATGGCTAAAAGTAGTGATGTATTTTGTATGTTGGTTGTTGAGGATAAGTTGGACAATACCAATTACCCATTATGGACTTATATGATGAGTCAAGTATTCGTTGCAAAAGGACTATGGAATATGGTGCACAGTGTTGAAAAACGTCCTATTTCACCTGCAAACACAACCGTTGAAGGTGATGCAGATGGCATCAAAGATGGTGATATTCTTCATGTTCCTATTTTTGTTGTTGTTCCTGCTGCACCTACTACAAAGCCAATTTGTTGGGATGGCAGAGATGCTCAGGCACATGCATTGATAGCCTTGTCTATCAAACATGCCATTATTCATCACATTCGCTCTTGCAGAATAGCTAAGGAGACTTGGGATAGACTTAGCACTTTATACCAGGAAAGGAATGAGGCTCGTGTTGCTTACCTCCGAAAACAGTTGGAGAGTACATGAATGAAGGAGATTCCATGGACAATTTTCTAACAAACATCAAAGAGTTGAAGGAATAGTTGATTTCTACTGATGAAGTCTTGCTTGACAGTTCACTTATGAGACTGTTCTAAATGGCCTTCTCGATTCATATCATAATTTTTCTTTCCACTCTTCGTTTGATGATGAAAGGCTATCCAAATGCCTAAAAATTTGAGGAGTTAGTCTCTGTTCTATTGTAGGAAGATCAATCTAGACAGAATAGGTCCATTATGTGTGTTGTAGATCAAGCTTTCTTAGCTAGTCATAAGGGCAAAGGTAAATGGAGCTCTTCTACTAGTAAGCCAAAATCTGCTAATTCTACACAATCAAAGAAGGAAGAGAGAGACGAGAAGAAAATAGAAAAGCAAAAATTGTTTTGTGACTATAAAGGAAATGATCATGTCATAAACAGTTGTCCAAAACTAGCTGCTAAAGAGGCAAGGAAGAAAGAGTTTGGAATGGTTGTTGTAGAGGCCTCTACATCGAAAACAGAGTCTGCAAATCTTGTGCAAAATAAAGAATGGACATTTACTAGTGTTTGTAGTTTTGAACCATCATCTCATGAGCAGTGTATGTCTATTGAGTCTAGAAGTCAACTCTTGTTTCAAATCTTTGATCTTTGTCAGAAAAATGTCCATTGAATCACCTTCATTCATGTGCTCACTCTCCAATTGTTTTCGGAGGTAAGCAACATGAGCCTCATTCCTTGCCTGGTACAAAGTGGTAAGTGTATCCCAGACATCCTTAGCTATTCTACAAGAGTGAATATGAGGAATAATGGCACATTTGATAGACAAGGCTTCAATGCATGTGCCTGAGCATCTCTACCATCACAACAAATTTTCTCTACGATAGGTGCAACAGAAACTGCAGCACAAACCAGAATCTATAGAATATCACCATCTTCAATGTCATCTGCATTAGCTTCAATGCCTATATTTGCAGGTGTAATAAGAAATTTTTCAACACCATGCACAATATTCCACATTCCTTTTGCAACCAATACATGATGCATCATATAAGCCCATAATGGTTAATTCGTACCATCCAACTTATCCTCAACAGGCAACATACGAAATACATCACTGCTTTCGGCCACGACCACTTACGAAGATACCCTGATGTAGAAAAATGGTTGTATCTCAAAAAGTTGAACAGAACTTCCCTAACGAGTTCTGCTAAACCTGTAGTAGAATTTGAGATGCTTATACTGGCGAACCAAAACTTGTAAATATCTTTGGTACAAAAAGACAAAATAGCCTACACAAGCACTACGATAGTGCATTTGGAGGCCCAAATGAGCTCAGATCGCAATTTCCGCACCAGATAGCAAAGTTGTTTTGATCACATAATCACCCTGAGTATGCTCACCAAATTTCATGTGATTTTGAGACTATGATCGGAGGGGTGATGATGATGCCCTAGATGAAGCGGCAACCTGCTCTAATACCAATTGTTGGAGTTTAAGTTCTACGGAAGAGCGCAAATAGCGCAAGGAAGAAGAAGAATTTTGGAGCACAACACACAATACTGAATGTATTGCCACTAGAATGTACAAAGATAAGTAACCCATTAGGGCAATAGGCATATATACAAGCTAAGGGGAAAAAACCTCCTAAAGAGGGAAAAAAATGTTAGAGATAGATGTCTGCAGAAGCATGCGAATAGCACAAGGAAGAAGAAGAAGCTTGGAGCACAACACACAAGATTGAATGTATTACTAGAGAATGTACAAAGATAAGTAGCCCATTAGGGCAATAGGCGTATATACAAGCCGGGGGAAAAAAACCTCCTAAAGAGGGAAAAAAGTGCCCCGACGGTCCTAGTGTGTTCACACACATCACTACCTAAATATATCAACAAATCCCCCCTGGGAGTGATGCGGTGAACAAGTAGCTGGCACTCATGTATAAGGAAGTGTCAAGCTATGTGGAAATCACTCCACAAAAGGAAGTAAGCCCAAAGCTTTGCGGAAAGCTTCAAACATCTCCCTAGGCAGAGCCTTCGTGAAAAGGTCTGCAATGTTCTCCTACATGGGCACATATGCCAAGCTGATCTCCCCAGCAGAGAACCTCTCCCTGACATAGTGATAATGCACCTCAATGTGCTTAGTGCGAGCATGGAACACAGGGTTCCTCGCAACTGCAATTGCGCTCTGACTGTCAATGAAGATGGTGGTGGCAGAAGACTGGCCAACACCCAAATCAGCCATAAGGCGTCTGAGCCACACACACTAAACAGTCGTTGTGAAAGCTGCCCTATACTCAGCCTCACAACTCAAAGTGGCCACAGTAGGCTGCTTCTTGCTCAACCAAGATATACATGAGCTACCAAGCATGAAGCAAAAACCACTGGTGGACACACGAGTGTCATAGCAACCAGCCCAATCTGAGTTAGAAAAAGCATGCAAATCTGGTGGTAGTGATCCCCCCTTGGGATAAAACAACCCAAGTATTCGAGTACCACTCAAGTAGGGAAAGATACGCTTAACCGCCTTCCAATGTGTGACTCCTGGGCAATGCATAAACCTGCTCATCTGTGAGACAGCAAACTGAATATCTGGCCGAGTAATGCATAAGTAAATCAAGCATCCAACAGCGTGCTGATAGAGAACAACATCAAATGCATCTCCAGCATCATGAAGACTCAATCGTAAACCTATCTCCATAGGAGTGTCAATAGGCTTACAGTCTTCAAGGCCAAAACGCTGCAATAATGTGTCAATATATTTCGTTTGACACAAATCCATTCCACCATCAACTTGCATAAACTGAATGCCCAAGTAGTGATGCAAATGCCCCAAATCAGACATCTCAAATGAGGCATGCAAATCAACCTTGAAATCAGCAATATGCTTCTCAATAGGACCAGTGAGCAGCATGTCATCAACATAGACAACAATGATTAGAAGCACATCATTAGCATGCTTAACATATAAGGTGCTTTTATTTGGACTGTTCTCAAAACCATGTGCAACCAGATAGGCATGTATCTTCTCATACCAAGCATGTGGTGCTTACTTTAAACCATGTAATGCCTTCTTTAACCTGCACACCTGGTTTTCATGCCCTTTCTGCACAAAGCCAACTAATATACATTCCAACCATGATGGGCTACAAGTGCACAAATGCTCCGAACAGTAGTCATACGGCATGTAGGTGCAAAGGTCTCATCAAAATCAATGCCTCTTTCCTACGCATAACCCTTTGCAACAAGCCTAGCCTTATACCTGTCCACTGTACCATCAGGTTTACGCTTCGGCTTGTATACCCACTTAGTGCCAATGCCCTTCTTGCTAGGAGGCAAGTCACATAAAGACCAAGTACCATTCTTCATTATAACATCATATTCAGATTGCATAGCAGCCATCCAATTTTCTGAATTTTATGCTTCATCAAACGAAAGAGGCTCATTCTCATCAGAGAGACTAGATGCAGCCATAGCATAGCAATCTGATGCAAAAGAGGCACTATGAGAGCGTGAACGAGTACGATATGACAAAGGTGCATCTAATTTGCTGTCACGCAAAGTCTGCACCAGCCATTTTGGCATAGTTCTTGCCTGCTCAATATCAGCTCTCTCATCAATAAGTGCATCATGTACATCTACATCAGAAATAGAATTATCTGCATCATCACATGAAACCTGCAAAGGGTGAGAAGTGTGAAGAGAGATGGTGGATGCAATCCAAAGATGAGTAGGTGCCGCTACAACCAGCTTCACACCAGCCAACTGAGACTTCAGAGTTGATTAGTAGACCCTTTAAGCTTCCTAAAT
This sequence comes from Ceratopteris richardii, assembly GCA_020310875.1. Taxonomy (NCBI): domain Eukaryota; kingdom Viridiplantae; phylum Streptophyta; class Polypodiopsida; order Polypodiales; family Pteridaceae; genus Ceratopteris; species Ceratopteris richardii. Next base: position 47,818,784 of record CM035440.1, read on the forward strand.
CCACCAAAATATCAGCCAAGTACTTTGGAACATGTATCCCAAAAGTTTAAGTCAAGACAGACTAGTTGCGAAATGACTAGCTCCCAAAACTTGCTATTTTTGGACATACACTTGCTGGAAAAAATGAACAGTGCTCTCAACCTGGTAGGAATTAGAAAAGTTCCTTTTGGGCATACCAAATAGACTTAGCAAGCTTCCCAATACAAGTTAAAACACTTCAAATGATGGACTGAGCACTGAGAACAAGTTTCATCAATTTCTGGAACATGCCCACCATTCTCGGGGCTCTGCAGAGATAGACTAGTGAGCAATAAATTGCAGATATCGCCAAAACTATAAATCCAATGACCTTCAAAATTGATATGCAAAAACTAGACAGTAAGAGCTATCCAAAGCATGTTAAATCACTGAAAAAGGATCAGTAGAACTCGAGATATGACCTTCTGAAGGTACTGATCTGAGTAAGTATAGCAGAGAACAAATCAGAGGAGTAGATGATAATAAATGTATAGATTCACATATGATTACAACCACATTGGCAATGAATCTTTGCAAAATGGGAGTAGAATGATAGAGCTATGGAGTAAGCTCTTCAATCTCTACAAAATGACATGAAGTGGTCACGTACAAGGCTTGCTAATCGCCTCTTCCTTCTTGCTCTTTTTATAGCTATTCTTGGAGGGAGTTTTGAATTCGAATTCGAATGGCTCCACCTAAAAGTGATCCCCAAAGTTAGGAGATATTCCCTCAGCTCAAAAAGTCGTGGGTTTTGGTAGTTAGAGCCATAAAATTGCTTTTACATCATGCATGAGGTAAGCCATCCTTTTCCTTTTTCCTTTTTCAATTACAAGAGATAAAAATGAACTCTTTTACAAGAGGCTTTCACATGACTACTCATGTGACTTACAAATGAGGATGATATCAAATATATCAAGCATGTAGGCTTGGGTAAAATGCAACAACAAGAAGTTGCCTCATTAGGACCAGCACTAGACTGTCCACCTGTAAAAAGAGGCATCAAAGTATCATACATGTCTTTGGAGCTGACAGATGTCTCCTTGGTACATGAAAGCAATGGCTGAATAGCATCTTCCACAAAAACAACATCATGGCTAACCAGAATGTGTTTAGTTTATGGATGATATAGACGATAGCCTTTACTTTCAGTATTGTACCCAACAAAAATACATTTTACTGCCTTATCATCCAATTTTTTGCGATGTTGTTCAGGCACTAATGCATATGCCAAACAACCAAAAACACGCAGATGAGCAACAGAGGGCTTGCGGTCATGCCAAGCCTCATATGGAGTGATAGACTACAGCGCTTTAGTGGGACACCTATTAAGTACATATGCTGCACACATGACAGCCTCAAGCCAGAAACTATGTGGTAAAGCCTGACTCTTGACCATACACCTCGCCATCTCCATGAGTGACCTGTTCTTCCATTCAGCAACTCCATTTTGTTGAGGTGTATATGGCACTGTACACTGGTGTTTTATCCCACATTCAGCCAGAAATGCATTAAAATCAGAAGACATATATTCCCCCCCTCGATCAGATTGGAGGGTGCCCATTTTACATGCTGACAAATTTTCAGCCAAAACCAAAAATTGTTTAAAGCACATGAACACTTCGCACTTTGCTTTGAGTGGATATACCCATGCATGCATGGAAAAATCATCAATGAAAGTCACGAAGTAAAGGTAATTTCCAAAAGAGGGTGTCTGCATAGGACCACAGACTTCACTATGTACAAGCTGCAATTTCTGTGTAGCCCGAACTGAACAATCTTTTGGAAAGGAGGAACGCTGCATTTTGCCCAAAATACAGCCTTCACAAACATGTTTTCCAGGTGCCTCAAGCTTGGGCAAAGAAGAAACCATATCAGATTTATGCAGGCATAGCAAACTAGCAAAATTCATATGACCAAAGTGTGCATGCCAAAGCTTTGCATCTGACATAGCCTGAGAATCATGAACTGCACATGCTGAATCATTCACAGATCTTTCATAGTCTATGAGCTTATACAGCCCACGACATAAAATTCCAGAAGCAATAATAACATCGCCATTTGACAGATCATGAACTGTACATCTGTCATCAACAAATTTCACAACCAAGCCAATCTTGGCTAATGCAGAAACTGATAACAGATTCTTCTTGATCCCTGGCACAAATAAAGCATCTGACAAAGTGAAAGAACCACCATCAGCAGTAGTCAGAATGATCTTACCAACTCCCATAACAGGATAAGAGGAGTTGTTGGCGCATGTGACAGTATTCCCTGTAGGGGCAGGCTCGAGTGAAGAGAAGAAACTGCGCTGCGAGGTAATATGTTTGGTCGCCCCACTGTCAAAGTACCAAACATCTGAGTCCACTACAGACATGCACTGCTCATGAGAAGATGGGTCAAAACTGCAAACAGTAGTAAACGCCCATTCTTCTTCCTGCACAAGATTAGCAGACTCTGATTTTGGTGTAGAGGCTTCTGCAACAACCATTACAACCTCCTTTTTCTTTGCCTCTTTTGCAGCCAGTTTTGGACAGTTCTTTATGATATGATCATTCCCTTTACAGTACTTGCAAAACAACTTCTGCTTTTCTGATTTCTTCTCATCTTTATCCTGGTTCTTCGAATGTGCAGCATTTGTAGATTTCTGCTTACTAGTAGAAGAGCTCCATTAGCATGTATTTCCTTCTTAATCCCTCCCTCCCTCCCATATTTTCTTCAATAAGAAGGCTTTTAAGCACTATTCCATTTTTTCCTTATCATAATCTTTTTTTGTTCTCTTAATCTTGGTTATCGTCTTTAGTGAATTGTTGCAGAGCAAAGGAGCACAAGAGAAGAGCCCCAAAATTTTCAAATTAATGGGCATAATTTTTCTTCTTCGAAGTCTTAGAGAATTCCCTCAAAGCCATGTAAATGCAATAGAGGAGTCCTCTAGATGCATAATCCCAACTTGTTGTAAAATATCCCTTGTAAATTAGTAGGAAATTCACTTTTTTAGTAATAAAGTGCCGGTCTCTTGTGTGAAAGGACCAAATTTAAGGCACATGTATATAAGTCACTTTGTGACTCTTTGTAGAGACTTTTTGCCATTGTGAAGAAGGAGCTCTCCAAAATTTCGAATTTGCCTCTTTCTTGCAGATGTCTATCTTCTCTTTGATCTTGTATAAGTGTGTAATACTTGGAATGTGCATGTAGGACTGTTGTCTACCCCTCCCCGCTGTTTTTGAGCTACTGTGGTGTGTGTGTGAGCTTGTAGGAGTTGTGGCGTGAGTGTGGGTGTTTCTCTCCATTCACTATTTTAGTAATAACTTGAAGTCGAGTTTTTTGAATCGAGTGAAACCACTTCCAATAGATGCGTCTTGTCGAGAGCTTCGAAACAAGTACCTGTTGAACGATAATACTTCAATCCAACTTTCGGAAGAGTATTATCGGGTCCTCGGGTTCTTGGGAGTGGTAGGGGTCTGTTAGACAGAGGCCCTGTACTATTTTCCCAATCCTTTACACAATCGTAAGTATTCCCTCACGTCTTAACACAGTGAGTGAGTTTGAATACTGACTACTCTTCGGCACGGTGAGTGTTAGAATGTTCGAACTGAATATGCTATGGTAATAACGCAGTGGTCCTGCCGTAACTTACAACTACTAGAATACACTCTTCTCACTAATCAAATACTTCTCAATAAGACGATTCCATGTGACAGGTAGCACACCGAACAAAATACACAGGCAACTCGGATCGAGATTACGTCAAACTTTCCGTATACTGGCTCGAGTCACAGATTTCTACTGCAATTAATAACTTACTAATACTTCTGTCCACACACAGATCCTTATCGAATACTCAGTGATCGCAGATTATTGTATAGAACCTGGTCACTTAACCGAAAAGATACTAAACTTTGTTCTTACACAGTCTCACGCAGGACAACAAACACACAATCCCACAACCGAGAGATACAGAATCGTATATGACTGATCATCAAATAGACTCACACACATGACTACCGACTGGAAATCGGTTCAACCAAAAGAATAGCAGAATAATTAAATAAGAATAGAATGAAACAGAACTCAATGTACTCATCAATATCTCATACATAGTCTTAAAATATGATGCTCGCAATCTCCCAAATTGATTCACTATAACAGACAACAGAATAAATGCGATACTCGCAATTTCCAAATACTTTAGCTCGCGATGTGATCAACCCTACTCACTACAGTGCTCAACAGAACAGAGACTCCTTCCGAAAAAACTGCCGATCTTCACCGCTTCCCTTTATGTGCTTTTAAATAGAAGTCTGCTACCGCGAATCCACTTTTTACGGCACCTGTCCGGGTTCATCCGTCCTGGTTCAGCGCCGCTTAATTAATTTCCACCTTCTAGGGGAGACATTGACTATTCCATTGACTAACATACCTATTGACTATATTCGGAGCTTGGAGCTGGGAGAAATCCTTGATTTACTGAAAACTACTGTAAGAGGTATCGCGGCAGACACTTTCGGTCATTAGTGAGCTTGAGAGGTGGATTAGTCTTTTCTCATGCATATCAACTAAACCACTTCATTTTCCATCATGTGTGCACATGTCTTCATACACGTGGTTAGGTCGTTCGATCGGATTGACATTTAAATGCGTGTTAATTTTCCACTATACGCACTTGTGTTGCAATAGAGGTACAATCTCATTGGCACGAGTCCTTGAGTCTTCTTGACTTGAGTACACACGTTTTTGGCACCGTTGCCGGGGAACACTCAGCCAAGGTGCCTTCGTGATGGTTATAGATCGAGTGTGATGGAATCGTACTTGTAGAAGTGAACTCATTCCATGGCAAGTAGTCAATCACTTCAGCACTTGTTACCTCGCATCCCAGAGGTGTGTGTAATGAGTTTTTAGGTTTAGGGTTAGTAGGAAGGGAGAGAAGGAGGAGTTAGGGTTAGGTTAGAAGGAAAGGAGAAGTGAAGAGAAGTGAAGTAGGAGTAGGCCAAGATCACTAAAAAAACCCAAAAATTTGCCCAAAATTGGTAATGTTCAGTTTCTCTCACAAAAAGTATAAAAACCAAAAAAATTGACTCATTTGACACTTTACTGTGTTCTGGTATCGCCTGCGAGCAGCGACCTGTATCGCGTGTGAGGTATCATGCATTCCAGGCCACTAAAGCTTGATCTTGAGCTCAAGGTGCAAGCAAGACAGCACTAAGGTAAGATTCCACAAAGCATTTTGAACAAAAACACACTAAAAGTGCACAAACGCGTGATTAAATGCGCATGTGGTATCACGGGGGGAAGACAGTTGATTTTTTGCACTTCATTGAAGGGGATAGTGGGCTAGGAGTGAAGAGGTGTGTGAGAAGAGCAAGGGGGGGCTAAATTTTTTGATTTGTGAGACATTTTGGCTTGAGTATCGTGATCGGTTGAGTTTTGGTATCGCGATACTCGCCGAAGTATTGTATCGTTGGGTACCAGTCTTGGTATCGTGATACCATTTTGGTATCGTATCGCCAAGTTGGTATCGCGATCACACTTTACCCCAGTAGTATCGTATCGTTACCTACTGTGGTATCGTATCGTCCACTTGCCTGATTCGTATCGCGATACCATCTTCAGTATCGTGTCGCCTTGGTTCTCAGGTATCGTATCACGAGGACCTAGGTATCGTATCATCCCAGATCTTGGTATCGTATCACCAATCCCTGAAGTATCACATCGCCCACTTCCTAGTGTAGTATCGCGATATCACACAAGTATCGTATTGTGCAAGTTGGTGGTATCGTATCGCCACTTGTCTTGGTATCGTATTGTCTCATTGGCGGGAGTCGTATCGCGATACCAAGTTGGTATCGTATTGTCTCATTGGAAGGAGTCGTATCGCGATACCAAGTTGGTATCGTATCGGCGTATATTCTAGTATCGTATCGGTAGAGTGCCTGGTATCGCGTGGAAGTTTGGTATTGTATCGAGGAATTCCTAGGTATCGTATCGGCTATTCTGAAGGTATCGTATCGTGAGGATAGCTCGTATCGTATCGCGACCAACAGCAGTATCGTATCGTCTACACTACAAGTATTGTATCATGTAGATTACAAGTATCGTATCGTAGCCAGATCGGTATCGCCCAGTGCAATATCGTCTGGAAGTGGTATCGTCTAGAGTGGTTGAAGCATTTTGTCAGGCAACTTGAGGCATTGGAAGAGCCACTCAAGGAGAGTCTCAGAGACTTAGAGCGTCTTAGGAGGGTGAATGAACTTGAGGTCAGGGAGAGTGCTAAGTAGCCGAAGAAGTGTCATATCTTCTGTGGGAAGTGCTGCCCAAGTTAGTCACCACTGTGCCTATTCAGATACCTCTAGTGACTCAGAGGAGGAAATACCCATGGCTTCGGAAGACATGCAGGGTCCAACTCCAAGTAGAAATTTCATGACTACTGTGGAGGGAGATTACCGTACATCCTTGCAGTATGTATCTACCAATGCCCAGGAGATCCCCATCTACCTGGATGGCTTAAACAGATCTGTGGCTAGGATGGTAACTTCCATGGATGCCACGATCGTGCCCAGACCTGCTGTCAAGTACGAGGGAGGAGCATACATAGACAAGATTGGTCACATCTACATAGTGACTGAATTTCTTGAGATGATCAATGAAAGGGGAGAGTTAGTGGAACCCGAAAACTCAGGAAGAACAAACCCTGAGGAGCTTGTGACTACCCCTAGGGGCAGATCCCAAGTAACACGAGTCTTGAGAGGAGACTTGATACCTCAAGACGACTACTTATTGGAAGTCTATATGATCCATGGATCAGACTTATTGCTTTAAACAGACTTACCGGCTCCAGGGAGAGAAGAAAGCCCCATGACATTTTATGAGCTGAAGGATCCAGAAGACGAAACTAAACTCACGTACTTGGACAAAAATCAGAGGAGATATTGGTCGCTTAGTGCCTTAGACAGGGCTCGGCTGAGATACATGGGTGTGCCTGTATTCCCTCGGAGAGATCAGGCAACTACATCGCAGAACCCCTTTGGAAATCAACAAGAGACGGAACACACCACGTCAGGACAGACCAGCCAACGAAGTGTGCCACACCGTACCCATGTACAATTTGCGACTCCAGGAGTGCAAACACACAATCAAGCCCACGCAGGGGTAGGTAATCAGTACCGAACACCTGTAAGACCACGATCATCAGTAGGAGGGCAGCCGGGAATGCCCCCAGCTAGACTAGCAGTTCCTGTCTTCCCTGTAATGCCGAGACCGCCAGAACCAATGAGAAGACTGAGACCTATCCAAGTGGCCAAGTGTGTAAGAAATCATTATGATGGATTGGGAGAACCCTACGATCACATTGCTGAGTTTAAACAAGTTCTAAGGGTAGAGCAAGTAGACGACTTCTTTGTGCAGTATGAGTCTTTTGGACTCACCCTCACAGGAACGGCTCTAACTTGGTTCCAGCCATTAGACCCTAATCAATTTGGGAACATGGAGCAATTCTTTCAAGAATCCATTGGGGAATTCACAAAGAGAGGGATTAAACACAATTCTGCGTCCTTAATCCATAGTTTCAAGCAGAACCCTAATGAAACAGTGAAAAAAGCAACCCGAAGATTCAATCAGTATGTGGATAGATGCCCGGTTGCAGAGAGACCCACTCAAAAAAAAATGATTTCATTATTTTTGGATGGACTCACAAACGAAACCCTAAGAACCTTAGTTTACGTGAAGAGGTTACAAACTCTGAGTGAGTATCTTCAAGCGTGCATTGATTTAGAAGACAACCTAGCCGAGGACCTCAAGAGTACACCCAACCCCACTAAATCAGAAGACTCGCCAAGTACCATTACCTCCAACTCTAGTAACATGGAAGAATTAGCGGAACTATTAGCAAAAAAACTAGGAGTCCAGGGACAAAGAACTTACCAACACCCAGCACAAAGAGTGCCTATGCTATGAAGATGTAGTCTATGTGGAGGAGATCACCCCACACACATGTGTGTGCGAGGAGGGACCGGTGCACATCAAACATACCCATACAACAGACAGCACCAACCAAGAAATACTTTGTACTGCCACATAGAACAAAAGTACACTAATCACACCACTGAAAATTGCCCATTCAATAGACAAGCACGACCATTCCAACCACCTCAGTATCGACCATATGGATATCCACCTAGAGAACAAGGCAGAGAGATGCCCAGATACAATCCCTATCCAACACCAGCAGGAATAGCAAGACCATATGAATAGGTACCATATCCACCACCACAACCAGTGCTTGGGCCATAACTGTCACAACCTCAACAGGTAGTACCTGTGAAGTATGCCCAGCCCGAAGAAAATTTGGAGAGAGCCATCATGCCAGCATCATCTACAATCAATGAGGAATCAGTGAACCCTAGATATGAGCTGCTACCAGGAGATTACTACCCATATGAAGCCAATATGTTAGATTACGAACCAACCTATGCTTCGACTTATTATGGATATGGAAACTATGACCCAAGTTATGGCACTGAGGTTGCAACTCTAATTTATGCCGCTCCTAAAGCACAACCACCCATGAGACCAACCATTAGACTACCTATACCAAGAGGACCTTGTTATAGGTGCGGAGGAGACCATTTTATTAGAGAGTGCCCTCGACCTTACAATCCACCACCACCTAGGACTTGGGAAGGATATTGCAACGATTGCGGAAAGGAACATCTTTTCGGGGACTGTCCTAAGAATCCAACCAAAGTCCAAGACACTGCACCAATCAATGTAATTGAAGTAATAGAAGGATCTGGAAGTGACAAGGAATATACGGTGCCATTGAAAGCCATTACAAGAGCTCAGATAAGGCAACGAAAAGGGAAACAACCAGAACAGGAACAAGAGAGCGATAAAGCCGTAAGCCCGAAAGTTCAGGTAGTTGAAGATTCTAAGGATCCACGCGAGAGTACCCAGAACACCAAGGCACAAAAATGGAAGGAAAGAAGAGAAAAACTCAAAGATAAATGGGCGAAAGATGAGAGTCAAAAAAATAAAAAACAAATCCGAAACAAAATGGAACATAAAGAACAAAGGATCCGGGAGGAGATTCTGGTGTCATCACTTATCCAAGAGAAAGAGAAACCAGGATCAATTCTAGCTGACCCAAAACCAGACGACTTAGACATGTGGCTGAAAGCTTACCAAGCTAGAATTAAGACTGGGCCGAATATAGAGCAACACGAAAAACTCTACCCACATGGGGAGCTGGAAAAAGAAAGACTAGTAATATGTAGGAAGCTTATAGAGGTGGCACAAGCAACCCTAGAAAAGACTATCCTAGCTCTACCAGAGACAAGATAACAGATGATCAATACGAAGAATGTGTCCAATCCAAAGGTAAAGAACTTTGAAGGAAGGAAAACATAGGTGAGAAAATGAAAACTCAAGATGAACCTATGTCAATAATACCGGACTTAGAGGCAGAATGGCCGAAGGAATTATGGAATAGAGTTCGAGAAGAACAATGGAAGAAAAATGGAGTATTGAAGCCTCCCTTTGAGGAAATAGAATTGGAAATTTATCAACCGAATACCAACCTGGAGGAAGTATATGAGGAAGTATCAAGACTCGATAGAAATAGAGAGGAAACCCTGAGCATTTCAACCTTACCTAATTACATGGGAGAATACGAAAAGGAGTCTATAATAATACGAGCCCCTACAGTACAGGGAAAAGGAAAAGGAAACTCAGAAAAAAATTCACACAATCTAACAGAACTCAAGAAGAAAAAATTACAATGCAAGTTGACCGTGGAAGAATTACTTCAACTTAAGCCACAATTATGGAGACAATTGGCGAGCCAATTAGAATTAGGGCAAGAAAAGGAAGGAAAGGGAGAAGAAAACACATCTAAAATACAAATTCCAGTTGATAAAGTGGGAGAGTTTAGCGAAGGAGACAAAGGCAATACATGTCTGCCTGTCACTTACAATGGGTACATGACCAAGGCTATACTAGACATGGGAGCCGGGGTAGGAATCGCCACCAAGGAGATTTGGGAGAAATGGGGAAAACCTGCCTTACGACCCACACGCATGAAGCTCCAATTAGCAGACGGGCATGTGGAAAGAATCAAATTAACCACCTGTGGAGTAGAATTTGAACACACATTAGCCATTTGTAAGTTCGAAAAAGCTAACAACTACGAAATGATATTAGGGCGACCCTTTATGAGACAAATGCGGGTAGTGCAAGACTGGGGAAGAGATTCATTGTACCTACAACATCAAGGAAACACAACCAAGATAAACTTGCATACTTTTGCTTATCGAGATGTCCCTCCACTGAAGTGGAATCCCATACACAAAGAGGAAGACGACATGTCCATGCATAGTGCTGGATCGAGAGATCAGTCTTGGATGCACGAGGATGCTCAGTTGTGGATGTGCAAAGAGGCCAAGAAGGAGGAGAGTAAAAGACAAATGTGGCTGATAGGACATCCTAACTACCGACCAGTAGAGGACCTAGGGTACATGCCTCAAATCTTTCTAGACGAGACCTTTGAACCGCATGGGTGGATGGAAATTCTAGCAACCTTAGATGTGTGTGTGAATGAGGAAGCCTTTACAATGAACGAGTGCATAGATGAGGAAGGTTATGATGTAAACCTTTATATGGTGGTACTTCAAGAAGTAGATGAAGGGGAAATCTTGGAGAAAGAATGGAAAGAGGAGTATGAGATTATAGAAATGGAACCGGAATTCGATTCCGAAGAGAGCTACCTGGACACCATTGAAAATAGAGAGAAACAGGGGCCTACCAAGATCTTAGCAATCGAAGCTACTCCCATGGTACCGAAGCAAGCAGAAGACATGAGTATAATAGGACCTGATCCAGATTCATTTGAAGTTCCGGAACATTTTAAAAGATATGAAGTAGAAGAGAGAAAGGTAGCCATTCAAATGCCTAAAAGAGAGGCTAGAGATGGAGAAGCATACGACAACAAAGAACAAACAAAAAAAATTGTAGTAACAGTGGAAGACGGAGAAGAGCGATGCACCTACATAGGCAAAGATGTATCAGAGGAGGAGGAAGAAGAACTCATACAGCTGATCCAAGAATATCGAGACGTGTTCGCATGGACATATAAGGATCTTAAGGGTGTAGAACCCAATATTTGTTCTCATCGAATACCAATGACTGCAGATGCAAAACCATCTAAACAACGCCCTTATACGTATAATGAGGTGTATGCAGCGAAAATTAAGGAAGAAATTGACAAGCTACTAGCTGCCGGATTCATATATGAGATAGAACACACGGAGTGGGTATCGCCTTTAGTAGTTGTGCCTAAGAAAAATGGAAAATTGAGGGTGTGCATTAACTTGAAAAAGGTCAATGCAGCCACCATACATGATAGCTACCCATTACCCTTTACGGACAATCTATTGGAAAGAGTAGCAGGAAAGGAAGTCTATAGCTTCTTAGATGGATTCTCTGGATACAACCAAGTGGCTATTGCTACTGAGGATCAACATAAGACCGCCTTTGCGACCGAATGGGGAGTCTATGCTTTCAGAGTGATGCCTTTTGGACTCACTAATGCACCTGCTACTTTCCAACGATTGATGTGTCATGTTTCCAAGGAATTCTTGAAAAAGAGTATGGAAGTGTATGTAGATGATCTATGTACATACTCGAATCAAAGACGAGATCACATTCCCGAGTTGAGAAAAATATTTAATAAATGCCGCCAGTACCGAGTCTGCCTAAACCCAGAAAAGTGTGTCTTCGTGGTGAGACAAGGGAAGATCTTAGGACACATAGTCTCAAGAAATGGAATATCCACGGATGAGGACAAGATCAAGGTCATCTTAGAGCTTCCTAGACCAAAGAATGCGAAAGAGGTACAAGCCTTTATGGGACATTGTGGATATTACCGTCGGTTTATTCACATGTATGCCATAATAGCCAAACCCCTGTATGGCCTCTTAACTCAATTCACTTGGACGGAAGAGTGCGAGAAAGCATTCAATGAATTAAAAAAGAGGCTTAACACGGCCCCAATTCTGAAAATGCCCAGTTGGAACAAGCTGTTTCATATTCACGTTGATGCTTCTAATTATGCAATCGGATGTATCTTAGCCCAACCGGCTGACGAAGGAAAACTAGATCATCCAATTGCCTATGCAAGTAGACAACTGAATTAAGCTGAAAGGAATTATACCACTACCGAGCGAGAAGGATTAGGAATGGTCTATGCAGTTAAGAAATTTAGACACTATCTGTTAGCCAACAAATTTAAGTTCTTCATAGACCATCAGACCCTACTGTACTTAGTTAATAAACCTTGTAATACGGGGAGATTAGTAAGATGGTTCTTACTATTAATGGAGTTCGACTTTGAAGTGGTAGTAAAAAAAGGAAATATGCATGTAAGAGCAAACCACCTTTCTAGGTTAACCCATGGAGAATCGCCAAGTGGAGTACCCGATGATCTGCCAGATACTTACCTGTTCAATCTGGAAGTATGTCCAAAGTGGGCAGAGAAATTAATTCCTATACTCACCCATGGCCCACAACACTCAATCAATAGGGTTAGCAAAAAGGAAATTCTTCAATCAAGAAATTTGCACATTATTGCTGGAAGTGTGTACTATAAGGAACCCAATGGAGTGTTGCTAAGATGTGTCGAGGAGGATGAACAAAAGAAACTAATTGAGCTAGCACATGTGAACAAATGGAGAACACACCAAGGGACTTATGGAACCATTTGGGAGTTAAAAAGATTAGGAGTGTACTGGCCTGACATGCCCAAGGATGTCCATGACTATGTGAGTAATTGTGCAAAATGCCAGGAGACAATCCCGGAGGATCATATGTCCATAACTTTTTCAACCATAGCACCCAATTGGAGTAAAACATTGGTTAAATTCCTAAAGAGCAGAGAGCATGAGGAAGGAATAAGTTTAACTAGAAGACAATCCCTAGAAGAAATGAGCAAGGATTATGTACTTGTGGGAAAACAATTGTTTAGGAGAGGAAAGGATAACCAATTACGATTATGCGTACATGAAGGAGAGTACCTACCCATATTAGAGATGGCACATGCAGGTGCTACGGGAGGTCATTTATCAGCTGAGAGAACTATCAAAATGATACTCTTCGCCGGCTTGTGGTGGCCAACTCTACATATGGATGCGGAGACTTATGTACAAAGCTGTGAAACGTGCCAAAGGGCTAAATACCCAATTTGGAGAGATGACATGCCATTAAGACCCATGCTGTGTGCGAGAGCATTTTCCAAATGGGGTATCGACTTCATAGGACCCATCAACCCACCAGCCAAAGGATCACATGCTGAGTACATCATAGTAGCCACCGACTATTTGACCAAATGGGTAGAAGCAAAAGCTACGAGAAAGAACGATGCTCAAACCACTGCTAAATTCCTTTTTGAGAATATATTCACTCGTTTTGGATTACCAATTGAGATTGTGAGTGACCGAGGAACGCACTTCTTTAATGAAGTAATAGAATCCCTAATGAATGAATTTTTAGTGATTCACAAAAAATCAACCCCATACCATCCCCAAGCCAATGGTCAAGCGGAAAGTTCCAACAAGGTGTTATGTACTGTATTGACAAAGATTGTCAATAATGGGAGGTCGGATTGGGACAAACAATTGCATCATGCAATTTGGGCCTTCCGAGTAGCATACAAGACTGCCATTGGAACTACCCCATTCAATTTAGTGTATGGGCAGAATGCAATTTTGCCAATTGATTTTTTAATTCCAACATTGAGAGTAGCCCAACAGTATGAATGGAACGGGCATGAGTTATCCCAACAACTCGACCAAATCGAGAAGTTATAGGAAACTAGGTTACAAGCAGTGGCAGGAATCTATGCAGCTAAAAGAAGACAAAAGGCATATTATGATGCACATATAAAAGACAAAGGACTTAAAGAGGGAGAATTAGTCTTGGTGTACACCTTGAAGCAACATGCCAAGAAGTTACAAAAATGCGGATATGGACCTCTGATCATCAACAGAATGTCTACTAGTGGAGCAGTTAATCTAGCTACTCTAGATGGAGACATTCTTCCTAACTACATAAGTGGATGCAGAGTTAAACGGTTCATGGAGCCATTGAGGGATCAAATGTTAGCACGTCTAGTAGGTGCTCAAAATAGGAAGAAAGAGGAAGAACAGATTAGAGAGGAGTCTCGACAAGAAGCCCTAGAACGTATTAAGAAAAGGAAAGAATGGATAAGACAACGAGATGAACGTTATCTCCAAGGAGAAGAGCCTATCCCTATGGCCAACTACCAAGTCTATGACTCTGACACGACAAAGTCGTCCATGTCACAGCCTTACTTGAACCTAGGGATCGGCAAGACAGAATACAAATTGATAGATGCATTGATAGACTCAGGAGCAGGACTCAGTTGCATACATAATACGGTCATAAAAGATCTGCAAATGATTCTGAGCCCCACAAAAGCCCAATTGAGAGGAATTGGAGGTCAAACCCTAGAATGCATTGGAACAACGATAGTGTCTCTCCACCTAGGAAATTCTTCCATGGAACAACGAGTATTAGTGTGCAGAGACGAGGATTTAATAGAGGATTTGATCCTAGGACAAGATTGGATCATCGAGAACGAAGTTAGTATCAACCTAGCTCAAGGATACATTTTAACTAAGATAGGGCACAAGGAAATTTTTAGTCTATTAGGAAATAAGCCTTTATTCCAACCCACCACCATCGAGAGTTCAGGGAGATGCACGAAAAAGCTACCAAAACATGATCCCAGTCCCACCATCTCAGAAACCAAGCCAGAAGGAGTAGAAAGTTCAAACCCTCAAATCTCCAAAGAAGAAGGAGAATCACTCCATCCAGTTGAGGAGCAGTCAGACACTAAGGAAACCAACTCCCGTGCTGCTTCTCACCCAGACAAAGGACCAACAATATGGAATCCAACACTCAGATACTTACGGCAAAGAACGGCCAAATACCAATGGGTACGTAAAGATCAGAAGGAGAAAGAGCAGACGTCAACATCAACTCATAGGGAGAAAATAGAAATGAAGAAGTTAGCTTCACCAAAGTCCAACCCAAAAGGACTCTTGCAAGTATGGCTCCCCAAGCCTTTGATTGAAGCTCAGAGAGCACGACATCAGATATGGATCCCCAAGAAGGTCACACGGGCAGCCAAGTTGGAGAGAAGCACTCGGGAGGAAGCATTACGGCGGAAAAGGTGAGTGACGAAGCCAAAACACAGTCATCCGAGAAACGGAGATGGAAACACCTTTATCACTAGGACCATAGAGGAAACAAAACAAACAAAGAAAGTCCAAGGAATCAAAGGAAGAAATCGACCTATTCAAACACCCATGAAATGGGTTTGGAAACCCAAGAGACTACAAGGGATGGACCATCGAAACAAGGGATACGCCAATTGCACTCATGAAGCAACAGATGCACCTAAAGTATGCATAGTAGGGCCACATTACAAGGCCACGCATTAGGCACAGGATGTACCTGATAGAATTAATGGTGCACATTCTTCAATGGAGATTAGATCATAGCTTCAACTCTCTTAGGAATGGACATACTATGTACATAAATAAATGCTTCGGCTATACTAACGCTTGTTTTCTTTCAGGATAAGAAATAAAAAGATATGGTAAATGATCTCACTTATAGAACCAAGGGAAACAGAGTGATGGAACGACAAGAATCACTACAATGCACTACATAGCTTCATGCTTTCCTTTGAAGCTAATGCACTTTTCCTTACAAGTGCAGATGGCTTCTGAAGATTCTGAAGCAACAATACAAGAGGAAGTGTTGGAATTTCCACTCCAGAGTATCAAAGGCAAAGGGACACTGGTTTCGAGAAGATCAACCAGCTGGGAAGTATCTCTTCCTGGCGATGATCAAAATTATGGATACAGATCATCAATTTCTAATCATGTCCCAGGATTTTCGAGTACCACATGAACTCCCGTCTGTCGTAGACACCATGAAGAAAGCGGGCATACATAAATATTTTGAACTGCCAATCTATAAGCCCGACTTTCAAAGATGCACACAAGTCATGAATACCCTACAGCCAGCACTGCATGATCCATTGGTGCCTAAGGCTAGAGTGACAGAAACTAGCTCTCAACCCATAATGAGAGGCACAAAGAGACTCAGGGAAGTTAAGTAAACGGAAGAGGAAGCTCCAACCACGAAAAGGACACATGTCCTGCCAAAAACAACAATTGAAAAGCAAAGGCCGATTACAGAGGAAGACTTAACTAGGGCCCTAGAAGAGACGCACCAATATACAGAAGGACAAGTCAATTTACCTGTGCAAGGTCACCATTATCAACAGACCCAACAAGAAGCGGAAGCGAAAAGAAAACTCACCAAAGTCCATCGGTACAAGGAAATAGGGCTGGACAATTCAAGCTCATCCTCGGATGCACAAGAAGAACCCAACACCTCACTATTAAATGTGGATATTCAAAGTGAGTCAAAGGATGATGGACAATGGGTGGAATTGAATGAAGTCAACTACAATGAATAAGCAGAAGGCCTGAAGACGGATGACCATACTACGCATACTGATACGAATACCACAAGTAAGGAAGCAGACCAGGAAGGTACAGAGGTGATAAAACTTAATGAGACTTCCACTATTCGTATCAAGGAGGCCACACCACCTCGCAAAATGTCCATAAAGATACCAAAGAAAGAGCCTCAAGAAGAGAAAATAGAAGACGAAGAACCCTTCACACCAATAAGGGTTGTGGCAGAACCCTCCCCCATGGATGTCACATTTCAAGGGAGTGCCACAAAATCTCTTGATTTGGATGAACAAGAAAAAGTACACAACATACAATTACAAATTAGACAACCACACAACGAAACCATCCACGTGGAGCAGGGAAAAGACGTGCAATCCGGTGTAGCTCCAAGCATACCTAGGACGTGGTTAAATGTCGACATAGCTCAGCTCAAGCCAGTAGTACAAGACATGATCAGAACCGCACTAGACACACAACAACTAATGCTTGAGGCCGATGAAGACTATGATCAAGCAATGCAGGACAAGCATGAGCTTCAAGAAAAGAGTAAGAATCTTTCGGCCGAATTGAACTTAGAACAAGAGCACATCTGAAACAAAGAGAAAGAAGTCCAAGAAGCCAAAAAGCAGTGCAATGAGTTAAAGTCCGAAAACAAAAGATTACAAGCACAACTGCAAGAAGTACAAACAAAATACGAAACTAGCGAGACTGAGAAGGCACGAATGGCTGCACGGAGCAAAATACTGGAATCACAGATCAAGGTATACATGGAGGAAGCCGAAAATGTAAGGAATCGAAATAAAGAGCTCATGACCATCCTTCTCAGTGATCAGCCAATAGATGTTCAAGAAAGACCAGAAAAAGATATCAAAGAATTGGAGACAAAGATAGCTAAGTATGAAGATCAGCTCAGAAAGGAGCAACTCACCATTGCCGAATGGGAAAAGAGGTATAGGGATGACACAGCTGCCCTAAGAACTAAATGGAAAAAAGCTGAAAATCGTTATCTCCTGCAATGTAAAGAAGACACCGATCATTTAGATATAGTTGCTAAAGAACTTCTTAAACACAAGGATACTATTGCATAGGCTACTATAGAAATAAAGCAGAAAGATGAATTGATCAAACAGCTTCAAGAACAATTGGCGCAGCAATCAATTGAGGGGACACCAGTAGTTCCAAAATCCGCAGAGGCTACTGTGGAGACTGAGGTACGTCCTCTCTCTCCCCCCTCATATCATTCATCGATAAGGGAGGCAAAGTAGGTTCAAATTGAACATACTACTCGGGACATTGCAGAACTAAGCCGACTGGAAAGAGCACTACTGGCGTCCCAGCTTACGGCTGAATTTGAAGATCAAATCATCCAAGTAATGAAGGAAGCTAAGATAGAAAGCAAAAATTTGGAGCAGATTTTGAAGCCTTTCAGCGTACCCTATGGCCTGCTGAAAGAACAAACGCGACAATATATAAAGACTACGACACATAAAGACCCAGACTACAATCTTCACTTCAGCCAAGATACATTCAAGTATACCCTAGAAGAATTTGAGAAGGTTGATCCCATTTGGAGACGCAAAATTTTGGAAAAGAATCCAACACTGTGGGTACAGTGGGAGGCATCACCATATGTGCTTCAGGTAAACCCATCTTTTTGCCTAGTACCCCGCAGACGCTCCTAGTTGCAATTTTGGGAAGGACAGCGCCAGGGAAGCATCAATAATCAATGGATGAATTACCCATTGTTACCTAGTCCGCCTCATAACTACCTACCAACGGAAGAGTATATGGTCAAAACAATGGAATTTTGGATTGCCAAATACGCCAGGGTCCTAGACTTAGCAGTTAAAATGACCAATAAAATATTCAGTATGCTACTAACAGTAATCAAAGTCTTCCAGCACGCAAAATATACTTTTTTGAATTTTATCGGCATTACGCAAGGATCCGAAGCACTAATTTTTTATCTATCTACTAATCCAAGCCGCTTAACACTTATGGCATATTATTCTTGGATTATGTTCTTGCCATCAACATATATGCAAACTTTTGAAGAAGCATTTTTCACTGGCTTCTTCGAAATTGATTCAGAAATTTTTGTCAAAATGACTTCGAACCTTAATGCACGTCTGGTCGCTTATGAGACGAGTTTTTTTGCGGATCATCGATAAGCACCAGAGGATGGAGTGAAGTCAACACAATGGAAGGAATTTATGATATGTCATGCTAATCTCCTGAACCAAAGAGAGCAAGCAGCCATACAGACCTATACACGTCGCCACAAAAAGCCTCTCGGGGACGACAGAGTTCAGGAGGAGGGACGTGTGGAAGGAGAATCAAGCAAGAAACGAAGAAGAAGAAGATCAAAGTCAAAAACGACTCAATAAAGAATGAAGATCACAATACAAGAAAACCAACCTCTGCCCAAAGCCCCGCAGGGGCACGCATCAGGCAACAACGCGAATCATCCAGGTCGTGAGAATTGGAATTAAAGATCAATCAGAACCAGGACATTTCATGGGAAGGACGGACCAGGGCCAAGAACTATGCATGAAGAAGTGCAAGACAATATTTGGCAGGTAATAATCTTTCCGCTGATAACGTGCATTGTCAACAAAGTAAACAGGCTCAGAACAATACAACCGGGTCAGATGTGTGCAACCAGGACAAATCAGAAGACCAAAAGCTAGAAAGAGGTGACTAAGGACAACACATTCCTAGTCACTGGTGGCATGCGTGGCAGCCCGACTGGATGCAGCAACCCAGATTTGTGATGTACGGGATATCAAGGGGAAAACAGAAGCAAAGGACTTACATCGGATAAAATAACAAATTCTCTGACAGTCCTTACTGTCGCTTCGACTGCTGGGTGCGTGCCTTCAGACCTCTTAAACAAGCTGAAGACAAGAAGTAAAGCCTGTCAAGGGACGATAGAGACAAAGAGGGGGAGAGGCAAAAACGTGTGTACTCAAGTCAAGAAGACTCAAGGACTCATGCCAATGAGACTGTACCTCTATTGCAACACAAGTGCGTATAGTAGGAAATTAACACACATTTAAATGTCAATCCGATCGAACGACCTAACCAAGTGTATGAAGACATGTGCACACATGATGGAAAATGAAGTGGTTTAGTTGATATGCATGAGAAAAGACTAATCCACCTCTCAAGCTCAGTAATGACTGAAAGTGTCTGCCGCGATACCTCTTACAACAGTTTTTAGTAAATCAAGGATTTCTCCAAGCTCCAAGCTCCGAATATAGTCAATAGGGTATCATTTCGAAGCTCTCAACAAGACGCATCTATTGGAAGTGGTTTCACTAGATTCTAACAACTCTGCTTCAAGTTATGACTAAAATAGTGAATGGTGAGAAACACCCACACTCACGCCACAACTCCTACAAGCTCACACACACACACACCACAGTAGCTCAAAAACAGTGGGGAGGGGTAGACAACAGTCCTACATGCACATTCCAAGTATTACACACACATACAAGATCAAAGAGAAGATGGAAATCTGCAAGAAAGAGGCAAATTCGAAATTTTGGAGAGCTCCTTCTTCACAATGGCAAAAAGTCTCTACAAAGAGTCACAAAGTGACTTATATACATGTGCCCTAGATTTGGTCCTTTCACACAAGAGACTAACACTTTATTACTAAAAAAGTGAATTTCTTGCTAATTTACAAGGGCTATTTTACAACAAGTTGGGATTATGCATCTAGAGGACTCCTCTATTGCATTTACATGGCTTTGAGGGAATTCTCTAAGACTTCGAAGAAGAAAAATTATGCCCATTAATTTGAAAATTTTGGGGCTCTTCTCTTGTGCTTCTTTGCTCTGCAATATGAATCTTCAATATCAAGTTCTTTTGAGCACTGTAGTTCATATTATCATCTTATCTTTGCTTAAAGATGGAGTAAGGTCAAACAGAGGGTAACGATGTTTCAAAATACTTCGAATATTCTTTCCTTGATTCTTTAAAATTGCTACAATGCATCATTGATATGTGAAAGTGCAAGCACATCTCCTATTGCATATGCGTCTTTGACAAATCCATGAATACGTGCCCATTGTGCTAAGGACAACATATAGACAATCGATTTTTCTCACTATGCTAAGGATGTCTATGAATTCATTCGCAAGCATTGAAGTGGAGAATTCTGGCAAGCTGCTATAAGATCTCGCTCATTTCATATGTCAAGGGATTGTAGCGGATCTATGCTCAAGTGCAAGGCTCAGTAATGAGAGAATTGAAGTCACACTTCCATTGAATAGAAGGCATAGCAGAAAGCAGCAAGATGCACCAAAATTGATGAGCTATAGAGAGCAGCAAAGCACAACAGAGAATTTTTTTGAATGTTTTTTGCTAAGGAAGAACTATGGAGCTCAACAGAAGAAACATGGCATTCCATAGGCTCAACATGAGAGAGAGAGCTGGTATTCTGAGAAGCATCACATCTAACTTCACAAAGGTTGAATGGGTACCATATTAAAGCAACACAAAAAGAGTGGGCAATCGACTCCTTTGTGAAGTAGTTGCATAGCTACATTAAAGCCTACATCCACTGCGAGAAAGAAAATAGTTCTTTCACATCTGCTCACCGAGAGCAATTTGAAGATAGCGGGGAAAGAACATGCAGAGATGATTGATGCATATGGGAAGAAGATCGATTGACAAAGAGTGTGAGAGTGATGGTGGTTGTGATACCCACCACCATTTGGCTATGGATGTATTTGGAGTT
This sequence comes from Ceratopteris richardii, assembly GCA_020310875.1. NCBI lineage: Eukaryota > Viridiplantae > Streptophyta > Polypodiopsida > Polypodiales > Pteridaceae > Ceratopteris > Ceratopteris richardii. Next base: position 47,840,108 of record CM035440.1, read on the forward strand.
TTGGTGCAAGTAAGAATCAGGGATTCCATCTTCAACTGGAGCTTGGCATACCTCTCATTAAAAGAAATATATTCAACACTAAGACCACTCAGAGAGAGTGCCAAAAAGAGAGAAAGGTAACGTGTTCAACCACGTTATACAGGAGATTTCTTTGCTCGAAAGGATGATTTGTGTGAAGTTGATGTAAGCAATGATGTTTTTGTAGCACATTCTCTGAGAAGTCATGGAGCAAATTTGAAGAGTCTTCTAGACGCTGCACTTGTCTCAGACGTTTCTCATCATGTGAATACAGTTCAAGAAAAGCAAAGGTTCGAGAGATAGAGACGTGCTTCAAACCTTCAACAAAAATCTCAGGGAAGTCATGCTTATTCAATTGGGCACTGACATTTGGAATGTGGTTTTCAACTACTGATGGACGATGGACCTAAGATTGATTAGTAAATGTTGAAAATCAAGTCTCAATCATGCAAAAAGGCTAAACCATGAGTTTTGTAAGTGGAGCAATAAAAAAAGAGGACCCAAAGTCGTGGAATAAAGTTAGAAGCTCCATCAAACTCAATCAAATTCAAATCTCATCAAATCAGCCACCAAAAAGTGCACCTACACTCATTGGTGGGTGGTTAGCTAGATTGCAGGAAACGTAAGACTTTATATAAGCATCATCCCACCTTTGTTTCTTGCGTTGTATGAATTCCATGAGTTTCCCACTTAATTTAGTGAAGTCATAAACTCCAGCAAGCAAGCCCCTTGCTTGCTTACCTCATTTTCTCATGATTTCGCTCCTCTCTATATAGAGGTGTAGTTAAACTTTTCCAAATCTGATTCTACTAGATTGCAGAGCATTTTTTGCTCTCTCATTGTACTCATTTTCATTGGTTTCAAGCTTCATTTGGTTTTTCATATTGTGCCCTGAACTTTGCCAAAGTTTCAAGTTATTTGGCTAAGTGAGTTGAGAAATTTCCAACTTTGTGAAGGTATATCTCTGCACATAGGGAAAGAGTGTTGCAAACAGGTAGCCTATTTTGCAGAGGGTGGTTCTCACAGCTAGAATATTCATTTGGGATGATTTAAAGCTTTTTGGGTAGCTCTTATATTCTACTACAATTCTGCAAACTTTCATTTTACGTCTTTGTACTCGTGGAGAGAAAAGTTTAGAATAGTGAGCATATATCACTGCTTGTGGACCTAGTGGAGGGCAACCATCTTCCATTTTTGCATTGGGGTGTTAGAATCATCCCCCACCAGTGATATGAGAGCCATTTTGGAGGCTTGGAGACATCAATGGCATCATATTGAAGACTTGAAAGGATAAAGACAACTCGTGGAAGCACAAGGAGGACTCATCAAAGCAAGAAGACATCAAAAGGGGGCTACATCGATCGAGATCTCAACTAGTCGAAGGTTAGCAAGGGAGAAGCTATCAAAAGGTAATATCCACACCTTCTAAAGCATACAAACAGTTGAGGAGAAGCTAGAGGAGCATCTTAGAGCTTAGTATGGCTGAGTATAATGCAAAAATAGAGAATTTAGAGAAAGGCAATTATCAACCATGGAAATTTAGAGTTAGCAACTACCTTATGGGCAAAGGATTGTGGGGATTAGTGAGCGACACAGAGCCAATGCCTCATGTACATGATCCACCACTTCAAGGGCAGGTCAAGGCACTTAATGAATGGATAGAAAGGGATAGGAGAGTCAAATTCCTTCTATCCCAACACATAAGCAATAGCATAACAGGGCATGTACAAGACTTGGACACATCCAAGAATGTTTGGGAGAGACCTTGGAGAGATTGTACTCTTCATCAACCAAGGCAAGGAAGATTCAACTCAAGAATGAGCTGAATAATCTTAGGAAATCACCAAGTACTAACATAAATGAGTAGAGCTTGAAGGTTAAGGTGCTTGTAGATGCTTTAGGCTCAATTGGGAGCCCAATCGAAGATGATGATCTTGTTGCCCACACTCTCAATGGCTTGAGAGAGGGTGAAAGGTGGACAGCATTCACCATATCAATTTATGTGAGGGATTCCCTACTAGAATTTGATCCATTAGTCACATTGATGGTGACCGAGGAGATGAACCAAGGAGGTTCACAATCAAAGGGCAACCAAGGCCAAGTTTTCTATGGAGGTAGAGGCAAAGGCCAAAGAGGCGAACAAAAATCCCAAGGCAGAGGGAGAGGAAGGTCAAGCTCAAGCTCAAGCAACCAAGAAGGCTCCAACCAAAGCTATGGATCAAGAGGAAGAGGAAGGAGTAGAGGAAGAGGAGGAAGATCACGTGGAAGAGAAGCATCCAATGGAGAATGCTACAATTGTTGAAAACCGGGCCATTATGCAAGAGATTGTTGGTCCAAAGGAGGAGGCAATCAAGGATACAAACCAAGGTAATTATGCTAGTACTTCAACAAATTCAGAAAATGAGAACTTGCTTATGATGTATGATTCAAGTGAAAGAGTCAATTCAGATTTTACATGGTACATTGATAGTGGTTGTAGCAACCATATGAGTTGCAATAAAGATGTTTTCTTTAATTTAAATTCACCCATCACTCAAGGACATGTAGAGACAGGGGATGACACTGAGCACAAGATTACACATGTGGGAGATGTTGCATTGAATGGATCTCAAAGCTCCAAGGTGTTGAAGGATGTGTTGCATGTGCCAACCATCACAAAGAACTTGGTTTCCGTAGGTCAAATGGTTGAAAGAGGTTATGAGGTGAGGTTCAATGAGCAAGGATATTTTGTTGAGACCCCATGCAAGAATACAAGCTCATAGCAAAAGGAAAGAAGCAAGGAAGACTCTTCACCATGTAGGTAAAGCCATCAACCCCTCGCACTGTCTACTTGTCAATTGGAAATAAACAAATTGCAAAAATCGACTTATGCCATAAACGAATTGGGCACATAAATTTACAAAGGATGAAGGACATGCAAAGAAAGGGCTTGGTGAGTGGTTTACCTGATCTTACATCTCAGAATATGCAACATTTATGCCATGCTTGTCAATTAGGAAAACAAAGCAGATTGCCATTCAAGAAGGGAGCACATGTGAGCAATGAAGTGTTGAATCTTATACACACAGATGTATGGGGACCTACAAGGGAGCCATCCATTGGAGGTAATAGATATTTTGTCACATTTATAGATGATCATTCAAGTTTTGTTTGGATATATTGTATGAAGTCAAAGTCAGAGGTGTTTTACCACTTCAAGAGGTTCAAAAACCTAGTGGAGAAGGAAACAAGGAAGTATATAAAGACTCTCAGATCGGATGGAGGGGGAGAGTATTTTTCAAATGAATTTTCAGATTTTCTACATGACCATGGCATCAAGATGCAATACACTTGTAGGTATATACCTCGACAAAATGGGGTGGCAGAAAGGAAGAATAGATACATAGTAGAAGTGGCTAGATCTTTGTTAAATGAAATGAATGCTCCTAACTCTTATTCGGCTGATGCAACAAATACAGACATATACATTATGAATAGGTGTCCAACCTCAGGAGTACATGGAGTTACACCTTATGAAGCTTGGTGTGGTAAGAAACCCAACCTTTCACATCTCAAAGTATTTGGCTGTGTGTGTTATGTTCACATACCTCAAGAATTGAGACACAAGTTAGACCCGAAGGCAGATAGGTGTATATTTCTTGGATATTCTTCAGAGCAAAAGGGTTTTAGATGTTATAACCCTTTCATCAAAGAGCTTAAGGTGTCTAGGGATGTAATATTTGATGAGTTGCTACCTTTGTATGGTAGCAAAGATGTGTTACAGGTTGACGATGCATATGAAGCCGAGAAGAAGTTCAAAGAGCAACAACAAAACATGGAGATAATGGTCCAAACACTTCAAGCACACCATTAGATGAGAGTACTACTTCAGCTTGGCATGGAAGGACAAGGAATGAAGCTCATTCAAGTGAAGGAAGTAGCAAAGGAAAGGAAAAGGAAAATGATGAAGACCATCGATGGGTAGACATGGAATCTACAAGTGATGAAGATATGGAAAAATTAGAAACTCCAGGATTTAAAGCATCTAAACCAAGGAGGAGGAGATTCCTACAACCTAATGGTGAGGTAAGGTCATCCAATAGGGTTAAATACCCTGTTCAAAGGTTAACTCATGATTCATTCATTGCAAGACACTATGCCTACATGAGTCAAGTTATAGCTTGTCAAGAACCTAACTTTTTTGAAGAAGAAAATAAGCATAGGGAATGGATTGAAGCCATGGAGGAGGAAGTCAAAGCACTTGAAGAAAATGATACTTGGTCATTGGTGCCAAGAACAAAGGACATGAAATTCATTGGTAACAAATGCGTGTACAAGGTAAAGAGGCATGCAGATGGGAGCATCTCTAGGTATAAAGCAAGGCTGGTTGCCAAAGGTTTTGTTCAAACCTATGGCATAGACTTTGAGGAAACATTCAGTCCAGTAGCTAAGATGTCCACCATCATAAGTTTGATTGCAATTTCAACCTCAAAAGGTTGGAATTTGTACCAGTTGGATGTGAAGAATGCTTTCTTAAATGGAGAGCTTGAAGAGGTAGTCTTCATGGACCAGCCCCAAGGATTTGAAGATGAGAGGTTTCCACATCATGTATGCACGAAAAAGAAGGCTCTTTATGGACTCAAGCAAGCCCCAAGAGCTTAGAACCAAAGACTTGTGGACTACTTGGTAAAATGTAGATACAATTAGAGTCATGCAGATCGATCACTCTTTGTGAAGAAGGAAGGTAGCAAAATTGTTTTCATTTGTATATATGTTGATGATTTGATAATTACAAAGGATGGTGAAGCCAACATCAAGGACATAAAGAGGAAGCTTGGATGTGAGTTTAAAATCTCAGATTTAGGTATTTTAAGGTACTTCCTTGGGATTGAAGTATAAAGAAGAAGGTATATACTTGATGCAAAGGAAATACATTCTTGATCTTTTGAAGAAGTTTGGCTTGTGTGATTGCAAGACCATTTCAAATCCATTAGAAGTAAATGTTAAACTAAGTGCTCATGTAGGTGAAGAAGTAAAGGATGTGACCATGTATAGGTCAATAATTGGTTCTCTCTTGTATGCTACTATGACAAGACCTGATATTGCACATATAGTTGGAGTGTTATCTCAATTTTTGCAAGCACCAAGAGTACCTCATCTTGTTGCAGCCAAAAGGGTACTTAGGTACCTCAAAGGATTCGTGAATGAAGGTCTATATTATCCATTTGATGATGGATTAAATGTACAAGTTTATTGTGATGCTGATTGGGCAGGTTCCAAAGATGACAAGAGGAGCACTAGTGGATATGTTATCATGCTAATGAAGAAGACCATCTCATGGATGTCAAAGAAACAACAAACCGTAGCTCTTTCATAGACCAAAGCTGAGTATAGAGGCTTAGCACAAGTCTCATGTGAGCTTATGTGGCTCAAGAAGTTGTTTGTTGATCTTGATTTGTAGGTTAAGCAAGTACCTATTTTTTGTGACAACATAAGTAGCATATGCTTGGCTCAAAATCCGGTGTTCCATGCAAGGTCCAAGCATATAGAAGTGCATTGTCACTTTATTCGAGAGAAGATCATGTCAAAGGATGTCAAGATGGAGCATGTCAATACAAAGGACCAATATGCAGATATGTTTACCAAAGCATTGGATGGAATAAAGCTACAAACTTCAAGGCATGCATTGGAATGAAGGATCTAGGCATTGAGACTTGAGGGGGAGTGTTGAAAATCAAGTCTCAATCATGCAAAAAGGCTCAACCATGAATTTTTCAAGTGGATCAATAAAAAAAGAGGACCCAAAGTCGTGGAATAAAGTTAGAAGCTCCACCAAATTCAATCAAATTCAAATCTCATCAAATTAGCCACCAAAAAGTGCACCTATACTCATTGGTGGGTGGTTAGCTAGATTGTAGGAAACGTAAAACTTTATAAAAGCATCATCCAACCTTTGTTTCTTGCGTTGTATGAATTCCATGAGTTTCCCACTTAGTTTAGTGAAGTCATAAACTCCAGCAAGCAAGACCCTTGCTTGCTTACCTCATTTTCTCATGATTTCGCTCCTCTCTATCTAGAGGCGTAGTTAAACTTTTCCAAATCTGATTGTACCAGATTGCAGAGCATTGTTTGCTCTCTCATTGTACTCATTTTCATTGATTTAAAGCTTCATTTGGTCTTTCATATTGTGCACTGAACTTTGCCAAAGTTTCAAGTTATTTGGCTAAGTGAGTTGTGAGAAATTGCCAACTTTGTGAAGGTATATCTCTGCACATAGGCAGAGAGTGTTGCAAACAGGTAACCTGTTTTGCAGAGGGTGGTTCTCCCAACTGGAATATCCATTTGGGATGATTTAAAGCTTTTGGGTAGCTCTTATAGTCTACTACAATTCTGCAAACTTTCATTATATGCATCTATACTGGTGCAGAGAAACATTCAGAACAGTGAGCATATATCACTGCTTGTGGACCTAGTGGAGGGCATCCATCTTCCATTTTTGCATTGGGGTGTTAGAATCATCCCCCATCAATAAATACATGGAAAATGAGACAAAGAGACAAATGTCAAATGGTAATTGCATATTTCTTGTTTTGATTATACCATATACGTGCAATATTTGGAAGTGTGTGAAAAGATAAGTCATCTTTTAATGTATTTTTCACATAGAACATCCTTTTTAGTTTAAAATGAAAAGCATCAAATCTTCCTTCGAAATATCTATGTACACATTTTTAAATTGCAATCTTATTTCAAGGCTATAAATAGACACATGGCCTTTTGTAAGGGATTAGACACCACCTTGAGTAGTACTCAAGGTAAGACCTTCCCAAAGTCATCAAAATTTTAAAGCCATCTGAATGAAAATGTTCTAGCTCTCTAAAGAATTAATCTTATTGAGCTCCACATCACTCAAGCCCCATGTAAAGGGATTAGGCACTGCTCTTTAAAAGAGTAAGACCTTCCCTATGGCTTGAACACAAGACACTCAAAACCAAAAGCCATGCTCAAAATCAACAAAAAGGAGTCCACAAGAAGAGGACCCTACCAAAGACCCCATTAATGGATCTCATGAAGACTACAACAGCAAAAAGGACAATGCTCAAAAGGTGGCAAATGTTTCCATAAGCACTACCTACCCCATAATGTAAACCCTCTTGTATGTATAGGGATCCCATATGTCCCTAGATCCCAAAAACCACTTGGATCCCAAATGTCCAAGTATATGTCTTGGGATCCCATATGTCCCAAGATCCCTAGGATTCCATATGTCCCACACTCCATGGATTCCATATGTATGTGGAACTAAAAACCAAGGGATGCCATATGTCCCATACATGAATGCCACATGTCCATGAAAACCAAGGGATGCCATATGTCCCAAACTTGGATCCCATATGTCCAAGTTATGTCTAAGGATCCCGGATGTCCTTAGATCCTAAAACCCAATGGACTAAGTGATCCCATATGTCACTAGTCCCCCATATTAAAAACAAAAGGGTCATCACATGGAGGGGGGTGTTGAGAGTTCCCTGCTCCACCCTTTTCTACAAACTTAGTTTCATTCTCATGCAAGCTCATTTATCCCACATGCAAGGGAATTCTCCCAAAATCCATATAAGCAAGGCCTCCCTTCACTCTAGACTCTAAAGATAATGAATCAAGAACTTAGAAAAGCTTCTATATGGTTATAGGGTTGGTCAATTATCTGACTACAAGGACAAAAAGAAATAGGGGTTTTGAACTAATTAAAGATCAAAGGGGGTATCAAGGGTAACCCCAGAAGTTGATTGGACCATTGAAAGAACAAATTTAGAAGCTTGGAAATATTGAATTGCTTCAAACCCTTGTGGAAAAGTGCTCAACCACATTAGGGTCACAACAAGGATCTACTAATCATTTCATATCTTTCTCAATCTCAAGAGTGTCTAAAGCTTCTTGAAATTGGAGTAGAACACTATTATTGAAACTAAGTGAATATTCTAGTCTCCCTACATCAATTACACTCTCAAGAAGGAGAGCGATCGCCTTTGGGCCATCATCATTGCATTGCCTTCAAGTAATCTTAACCCTTGCTTTGTGGGATGCGAAGGTCCCATAGCTACTATGCTTGTTCATCTATACGATTGATCTTTCAATCAATTCAAGCAAAGGGAAATTAAACTTTCGCTGAATTTCCTCTTAAAAAAAAGAAAGGAGAGCCATCAACATAAAGAAGGAGAGCATGAACATAAAGACACAAGCAACTTTGTCAAAAGAGTGATTCATAAAGAAATCCCTTAATTTCCTCATAGAAGCATAAAAAACACAAGTTTTCACAACTTTATATCTCAAAAAAAAAAATGCTCCTCTCCTGTTTATATTTTAAAGCAGCTTGTTCGGCACGGGAGGCTACTCCTTGACATTAGCTGTTGGGCACAGAGCACTTCGTCCTTATAACACCGTTTTGGCCCGTCAGCACGCCCATTTGAACCATCTTCGTGAAGGACAGCTTGAACTGTTGGAAAAAGCTTCCCTGGTCACCCGCATAGAGCTGAACGAGCTGTTTCGTGTCGGGCGCATTTAGCAATTCTGCGTCAGAATGGAAGATCGCTACCTTGTTGAGAACGTTCTTGTAGTAGCTATTGTCGAAAACGTCGGTGCTTAAGAAGTTCAGGTGCACCGTCAGGCCTCCCCGATTCTGAGCCGAGTTGTTGGGCTGGCAGATGCGAGCAAGGTTTGCGGCGAATCCTGCATTCAGGTCTGATGACACAGTGGGCGTCAGCTGTAGATCCACTATCCTGCAGTGTGCTTGCCCAAAAGTATGTGCTCCTGCCAAAGAGCATATTAAGGTTAGGTTGATCCCCTTCATCTCTTGATTATTCACGTGCCGATCGAACGCACACGCAGGCACTCTCTCTCTCTCTCTAACACACACACACACACACACACTCGTACATACAGAAGGAACAGTTGGACAAGCTCTGGTTATATATCGATGAGGTGTTGCTTCAGTGAGCTCACCAGAAAGAGCCACAAGGTCTCTGCTGTCAAGTCCATGGTTTTGGAAGTTCTGCTTCAGTCCAGAAATGCTCAACTGAGGTGCAGGTATGTTAGCGATGACCGTCTGGTTAGATGCAGCGGTTTGGCTGTCTCGTCGACCCATCAGAACAGGGATGTTTGGACCTCCCACCTACATTTATCAAGAAACAAACACTCGTAACGAGAATTAGTATTCTTCTGTTTAAGGTCTACTATTCACGGGAAGAAATGTGATAAATGTATATTTGGAAAGTAACATGGCAGAAACAAAAATGGTAAGCTCACAAGCTCGAGCGCAATAGCTGCTGAGAGTACAATGGTGTCCGCACATGAGACCACTCCCGGGCAAACAGCTTCCACTTGATCCTTGATGTGGTCAAGGATGCGTATAGTTGACTGTCTTAGAGATGCATTGTTGGGAGTTGCAATTTGCTCACTCACCATGGGCTTTGTCAGGAGTAATGATGCATCACATCCCTGTAACGTATGGATACACTTCAGTCATGCATAAAGAATGCTCTCATAATTATGAAATTGTGAAGGATAACGAAATCGATCTCTGTTAAGAGAGCCCATGTTGATTATTATATATATATTTGCCTGAACAAAGCAGTCATGGAAGACGATTCTCATGAGACCGGCAGCTTGGCTTGGGTTCTGGTTCACGACTTTTAGCACTTCAGCTTTGATGATATCATGAGCTCGTGGGCATGTATTTTGGTAGAAATCCAGGGCAAGGCCTTGAGGGCCGTTACCATTCTGAGCAGCGCTTAACGAAAAGCACACAGCACTCGACATTATCAGAAGGTAAAAGCAAAGTGCGGAAGTAGCCATCTTCTTGTCTGCGATTCGTAGCTGTTGCAATTCGTAGATGAAAATCGGCTGAGCTTTACCTATGAAAAGAGAAATCCCGAGGAATGAAAACAGGGAAGCATAAAAAACAATGGATGTGGCCAGCTCCGCACTCTCTAGGTCTGATCAGTAAGGAGCGAAACTCTTGAGCTGCAGAGACTCAAAACCGACATGCACACAGGACTACTCGATTGGCGGAGAGAGATCAAGAATATGTAAATTGAATGGCTTACCTTCGTAGCTGTGTAGTGTATGTTGTTAATGTGTGCTTGTAGATCGCATATGGGCTCACCATATATATGGACTGAAATGATCGGTGGTTGAGAGACGAGTTTCACCTACATGCACAATGATTTCTCTTCTTTCATGAACGGAAAAAGGAATCCTCGTAGCATGAACAACTACCATCACTGTTTTCATGAATTGTCAAAAAGAAGATGTATTAGAAGCTAGACGAACGAGGTCAAGACGGAAAAAAAAAAAAACTTGAGAGAATTGCACTCATGGAAGCCTTTTATACTTTTTAATCTGAGTGGATTTTGTAGAGGAATGTATGAACCCAATAACTGCAACAATCCTTGACATGTCTCTTCTGTCCACAATGCAAACCAGAGACCGAAGCTGAATGCTGTCGTAATTTGTAGCAATGTACATGGATGTCTGCATGTAGCAATGGATGCCTATGTACATGGATGTCTGCATGTAGCAATGTATATGGATTTGAACCCAATAACTGCAACAATCCTTGACATGTCTCTTCTGTCCACAATGCAAACCAGAGACCGAAACTGAATGCTGTCGTAATTTGTAGCAATGTACATGGATGTCTGCATGTAGCAATGGATGCCTATGTACATGGATGTCTGCATGTAGCAATGTATATGGATTTATGTAACGAGAGGTAATATCTCATAAGCGTATTCATGTGGGGATGTAAGCATAGTTCTGCATGAAAGCCAACGACGGGCCATTTGTGAGAGCATTGGAAGGTAATTTGCAGGCGAAAAAGCGACAAAGTCAGTGTTTCAACGTTCCAGCAGAAGAAGAGTGGAAGGAGAATTGTCCTTTTTTTTTTTTCGAGAGTACAATGAATTGGAAAGACACACACACCCGACCTTGTAAGGTAGAGAGAGGCACCCATCTTGGGGAACTCTGCAGCATCCAGCCCGGGGCAGGACTTGTACCCTGGCCATCTGCCTAGGAGTACAAGGCACATCCGCTAAACCACGCCCGCTGGATAAAGCAGAAGAATTGTCTTGTGTTCTTCCACCAAATCAAGAAGTCCATAACGAGGAAGGGCGAAAAGCGCACCTGCATATTATATTTTGCTTCGATTTTGATGTCATGTGGAGGTGGGCATGTTTCGAAAACCCAAGTGTCGAAGATGCTCCACAAAATTATTGGACTGACTTTTCCACACTCTAGTCCTCTAATTGAAATCCCACTATGAGCAGAGATTATATGAGCGATCTGCGGATTGGTTATTGAAGGAAAAGCTCTCCATTTTTCCTGCATGATTCTCCAATATAACATAACCATTATAGTCATATAACCAATATAATCACTGGTAAAAAGCTCTACTATATTCAGAAGAAAAGATTATGAACCTTGTACATAATTGTTGAAATCACAAACAAATAGGCCTTCTATTGACCACCAAAGCTAGCAGACACCAAGATCTCATCGAATTGAAAGACGACTTCCATGGCTTCTCTTGGACGACCCTCCACAAGGGCAAAGAGCTTCCAAAAGCCATGTTGGATAAGAGTCATGCTTCTCAATACACAAGATCTCATTGAATTGAAAGACCACTTCCATGGCTTCTCTTGGACGAACCTCCACACGGGCAAAGAGCTTCGAAAAGCCATGTTGGACAGGATTCTCAACACAAGAAGGCCTTATACGTCGTACAACTTTGTGCACCTTGTACTCGAGAACTCTGAAAGGAGCTCCAATGGCCCTTGCGCCATCTACATCCTCAGGAGAGTTCATCATACAACTTTCTCCTTGCTCTTTCTCTGTGTGTGTGCGCGCGCGCTCTTTTCTTAATCCACAATTCAGTTCCAAGGAGATTGTCTTGAAAACATGAGAAACCTATGAACTACGAGGGAGCCTTATACGTCGTACAACTTTGTGCACCTTGTACTCGAGAACTCTGAAAGGAACTCCAATGGCCCTTGCGCCATCTACATCCTCAGGAGAGTTCATCATACAACTTTCTCCTTGCTCTTTCTCTGTGTGTGTGCGCGCGCGCTCTTTTCTTAATCCACAATTCAGTTCCAAGGAGATTGTCTTGAAAACATGAGAAACCTATGAACTACGAGGGAGCCTTATACGTCGTACAACTTTGTGCACCTTGTACTCGAGAACTCTGAAAGGAGCTCCAATGGCCCTTGCGCCATCTACATCCTCAGGAGAGTTCATCATACAACTTTCTCCTTGCTCTTTCTCTGTGTGTGTGTGCGCGCGCTCTTTTCTTATTCCACAATTCAGTTCCAAGGAGATTGTCTTGAAAACATGAGAAACCTATGAACTACGAGGGAGCCTTCAAGTGAAAGGTTTTGCACCATCAATGAGAGATGACTTTGAGAATGCATTCACTTATATCTATCCGTTTGTGTTATGAAAGATGGCATCTATTTCAAATCTATAACTATACATCGAAGCTTATACACACACCTAAAAGAACTTCATTCATGTAGAAAAGCAAAGATGAAAATAAAACAAAATCCATACGGATTAAGGGATGCTTTTTCGGTCATTTTATATAAAGCTAAAAGCTTCCCTACATATGGATGCATTGATGCAGCATTCTTTAACTCGTCAACTAGTGCATGGGACCAAATGCAAGATAAAAATACATGACATGATACTAGGAATGTCGAAGGGGGTTTTGATGGGAAAAATGTCTCATGAGATGCCAAGTAATATGAACTTAACTTTCATATTTATGGAGAACTAGATTCCATCAAAGCTTGTACTTTCTTCACATTGCTATTCTTCTCTACAACGAAGTGCCCTTAAACTTGTTTATTTCACGATTGAAAATCTACCATATGAGGTCTTCTTTCTTATTCTCAATGACCAGGTCTTCTTTCATATTCTCGATGAGTAGGTACCAGAGCTCCTTGATTTTGAAGTCCCATCTAATTCGAAAACAATTCAAACGCCACTTCTTCTTTAAAGAGTGATGAAATCCAATATTTCTTATGATTCTCAACATATCCTCCATTTTCTTGCCATTGCGCCATTTCATACCCTTCAAGTGAGGCTGACCATGAACAAATAGTAGGTAGGTCTTTGGATTATCACGGACATTTATTTTGTGTCTTAGTAATCACCAATCTTCAAATTCAATTCTACGATTCCGAGCAATGTTCTCAAGACATCATATAATGTTATCTACAATTCATATCAATGTTCTCAAAATTGATCGAGTGTCTAGAGTTCCCTCCACATGCGAAAGCATTTCTTCTTGAGTCTCTTAGCTCTCTTGAGGTGCTCATTCGTCACTATTGCGATACCCATAATAGGGAGCCAAATAGAATTGTTTTGTCTAATACCAACAACCCACTTACAATCATCACTAATGGAAAAGAAGAATTTCATTTTGTTCCAAAGTCTCCACAGAGAGCACACTAGATCCAACCCTTGGGGAGCAATGGGAAAGGTGAGAACAAGACATCGTTATTTTAAAAATGAGCTTTGCCCAAGAAGCTTCATCATTAGAATAGGCTTTGTCATCCATTTTGGCCTCAAGTTTGTTGGACAAGGCTTTTTCATCCAAGATGTCGAGACCACCCAAATCCTTCTAGCTAGAGTCGAGTTCTCATTTGATCTTCAACACACCCCTTCTATTGGGATCCCTACTCCACTAGAAATAGCTACAACTCATTTCTATTTTTCGAAGCTCCTTGTTGATTGTTAACTAAAATAGAAGCCATGACTTCTAGAAAAACTCCTAGACTACTAAGTGATTTACCTTGTGAAACCCTAGTTTGTCTCTAGGTGGTAAGTGTGAACTTGAAACCTGAGGGAATTGTGATCATTTACTCTGAGAATTCTAAATGGGCAAGAAGCATTAGGATTAAGAAAGTGCTTTCAAACTCTTTCACTTCTTTGTAATTATAAGTGAAATAAAGTTTTTTGTTTTCTATAATACAAATGTCTTAGTGGTGTGTTAATTTCTAGGAGCTATTGCAAGAGGAGCCTATCTTCTAGAAAGATTTTAGGAGACTCGTCAGGTATTTTTCTCAAGTACATGTGTGTTGAGGTTGTAGCAAGGAATGACCAAAAACCATCACCACCTTGCATGGAAGCAAGAAGGAAAGCTCACGAGTGACTCTCCTCTCATCCACCCCTACCTCCCACATGTTCAAGCCATTGGCATCAGCCCCATGCTATGCCACATGCTTGAAAACAAGGAGAATAGGGAGTCAAGGATCCTAGTCCATGAGGAAAATACAAGAAAATACAATTATCCTACTCACACAAAGGAGAGACATGCATAGGCACACACACACCACTCTCACACACTCACAAAGACACAATACATGTAAATGTAAATAGTCTTGTAGGAGTAAAGAGAGCTTCTTCCATTGATAAATGATCTTACATGAGAGCACGTCGAACAAAAGCTCCCCTCTTTACAAAAATGAGCTTCTATATATAGGCTAAGCTCTATTCCCCATGTGCTCCTTTGAAAAGTCAAAAAGTGGATCTCGCTCTAACTAACATATCTCTTTGTTATCTTGCAAGATATTCTTTCTAACTAACAAATCCCAAGAATTTGGATGCATGGGATTGGGATTTGTACGTGGGAAACTCCTTTCATGTGCAAAAAGGTGAAATTATTTAAAGGCCTCTCACACTATAGTACTAGGAGAGTGTTCATATGGCATATCTCATCTATACAAAGAAGGTTATTTTTTAGTACTAGAGAAGTGTCTATGCTGAAGAGAAATTATGAGCAACTCCAATAAACTAACACTCTCTCCCCTCCCCCCCCCCAGACTTTGTCGTCCTCGACAAAGTTTAGAGAAGAGAAGCATTCATTGCTCGACTGTTCCAAGGTGGAGTCTTCAAGTCCGAAAATCTTTAAGTCTTCAAAATCTGCAATTCTTCAATCTTCCAATTTGCAAGCGATCAGTCCTTCCTTCAATCTGCAAGCTTTAGAGCTAGGCGACACAATCCCTACGAGAGGGAGTCAGCCCAACATTTATCCCCCTGTGCAGTCCTTTGTAAGACTAGAAATGCCTCCTCGAGAAGCTTCCCAAACCTGAAATGACATACAAAAAGCAAGTCGACTTTGTCTAGAAATGAAATAGATAATAAGCATTCACTCCAAATTTAGTTTCCACTTCAGGGAACATCTTTGACTCAAGACTTTCTCTCTTAGAGAGAAGTCCGGGTGAAAATTTTATTGTTCCACGTTGATGCTTGGTGTCTCCGAGTCCTGTTTGTGAGTGTGCTTTCTTACTGGCCTATCCAATTTAGTGCATAGCAGTAGTGCGCAGGCGACTGCCGTTCAAATGTAACTGTGGAATTACAGATGAACACTTAGAACATATATCCTCATCATACAGATTCTGTCAGAATTACAGATGAACACTCAGAACATATATCCAAATCGAGCAAGAAAATCCTCAACTTCGTTTGACATCAACAAAAAAACCCTAACTGTTAGAAGTTACCATTATTCTTCCTTTAAACCTACCACAGTGTTATCCAATGTACTATCAAATTATCCATAGGAGTCAAGAAGGATCGGTGCTAAATTCTGTAGATGTTGGCGTGCAATGCATTATATAAAGAAAGTAAGCAAAAAATGAGCATTGTGAATCCAGGGAGTTACTTCCCTAACAAAAAGCAATCACTCGTGACCTTCACAAAGCAGTACCAAATAGGTCAGAATCAACAATTTCACCCCCTATATGCATGTCAACATGTAACTTTCCTTACTGAACATTTTTGAAGCACAAGCATTATGCACCCAACCTCCATCCAAGGCTATGGGACTTGCGCATCTAGAGACAAGTCCCCATGAAGAGCTGCCTCATCCTTCGACTAAATTCATTCCTATGTGCAGGTCGCGATTTTTGTAATAGGCATTCGAAGGTCCGTGCCTCTAAAAAAGAGCTTATTTGGAAAGCATCATGGAAGTAGCTTGCAATAGATGGATCGATAGTTAGCCTATGGACACAGTGTGATCTCAAAGTGATGCAGATCTCAGGGAGAGTAAGAAAAGATTGGATCTTCCTGGTCATTAAGTGCATTGCCCAACAGTTTCCTTGGATTCAGTCCCATCTTATCATCCAAAACTATCTCAAAAGTATGGTCAGTACTTATGTTAACTTTTATTACTTAAAAAGTGAACAGTCCTATCCTTTTAGCAGAAGAACAAATTGGGGACTAGCACTAAGTTATGGAGAAGCAGCAGGGTGACCAACTGAGATTGCAAGACATAGGTGAAAGCACCAAAAAATGTGTGTGCTACCACATTTCCTTGTATTGAGGAAGTTTAACCCATCAACCTGTAATCCTGCCCTTTACACAAAACTATGGAGTTATGAAACATATGAAGAGTAATTGTTAACTTTTAATCATCAAATCTGGAGTCATTCGCCAATGATTTTAATCTGTATACAACTACGCAACAATAACAAGTTGATTACATTCTCCAAGTGACAGCAAGGGCTACATACACAAATCCCTAGCAAGCCAAAACAAAAGAACACATATAAAACCATAACCAAAGTTTCTTCAATCCCGTAATCTCCAAAGTTTAGAATGAAAGCACCCAAGGCTGTTACCCACCATCATGCAGATTTAGACACAGCACTACACATGTTAGACCTTAGAACACCATATTACCAAGATTCTCATAGAACATAGCGTAAGAACTATGCCATGGTGCCTAAGAGTGTCACAAGAATGAACTTTGAAGAAATGACATGTTACACCATCCCCCATTATGTCAAGGTCATAGGGCCCCACCACCCGAAAAACAAGTTCCCTTTTAGCACTGAGCATACAGATTGTTTGGCACCTGCAAAACTTTCAATCAGCTATGTAAAAGTTAAACAAGGTTCAAGTGTAAATTTATGATCATTGAGCATATCAGACATTATTGATAATTCTTGCTCTCCGGGGTCAAATTTGAAACCCTTAAGACATGCAGGTCAAACAAGTACAAGCATTAGTGCATAGCTATAAGTGAGTGGTGATTTACTGAGAGACTGACTTTGATTACCTCATATAATGACAATGAGTGTTGTGATGAAGCATACGATGGCAACATGATTGCATCTGCAATCCTTTACATCTAACAGAGACTATTATTTAGAGAAGCGAATCATGATGTGTAACTCAACTCCTTATCCAATTATCGAGAAACTAGAAATGTGGACATAATCATTTTTGGGGCAGTCACACATTACAATAGCACATCCTTCCATCCTGAAGGACAAAAAAACAAGAAAACTAGAGGCTTTCCATAAGTCATAGAAATGATAACCTCAAGGAGATACACCTGGACCAACTATTTGAGCCAAACAGGTCTTCAGTCGATGATTTCCTTGTGTCTCTGCTGATGATTTCCCCACCACCACCGGGCCAGCTACAAGTCCACCTCCATGGAATTCAAGCTTAGCCATGACATGCCAGATAACTTCACAGCTTTCAGGAAGTGCTCTCAAATCTGTCCATATAGCTCTGCATTTTTGGTTTCTTATCTTCAATACCTGTTCAATCTTATAAAGCTTCCACACTTAGATATAAAACTCAGCTGTATAGAATAGTGTGTAATATACATCAATGTTCTTATTTCATTTATGATCAAAGTGACGCAAAGTATTGATCCTTCTCGTATAGGAGCTAAAAAGGAACTCGAACATGACTGGATGATTGACAAGGGAATGCTTGTCCATCAAAACCTCATTGCTTTATTTTGAGCTTTCCTCAATCAAAGTGTCAACCAACTAACAAGATAAAGTTGCCAAAAGTTAAAAAATCATAAATACCGCAAGCATCAAGTCGCCATAACGGGCACAACAACTTGAAAAAAAAACACCTTGCATATAAACACTTTTGAAGCGCACTAGAGGCTACCTTCACACCTTCCTGAACCTTCATACCTGTAAATAGCCACAAACCAAGAGGCAAAAACTATTTGTTCAAGTAACCCTATGAGAGCATATCCATAATCTGGTTCTGTGAATAACTCCCTGATTTATCAACACATAGTGGATTAGGATTCAAATAAAAATGTGCACGTTGAAACAAAGAGAATCCATTTTATCTCGATTGCACATATCCTACGACGTGGTTGCATTCATAAGTGTGAAACACTCATAGAATATCGCTCAAACAGTCGCGTGTGTATTCAAAATTGAAGGACCCTTAGATCTTCAGCACATCATCATGCACGCCTCTTTATTATACCCAAGTGATCACCTCTAAGATGGTGTAGCAGCACAGCATGCAAGGACCATACAATCACCAAGGAGTCTAGAGGCTCTAATAAGATCGTGATTAGGAACAGATAAGAAAGAAGAGAAGATGAAAACATCTCATTGTAACTTAAATTTTTGGCTTTAAGGAAAACAATCCACACGTTTGCTTTTGCCCATTAAAAAAAAAAAAATTGGCCCCATCGTCCATACAAGATTGAAAAATCAAAACTGTTGGTAGCCCTGGCAAGGACGTTGTAATGGAAATGCTTAAAGAAAATCCGACTGAAATAACAAAATTACCATATCCTTGCGAGTTTGTTTTCTTGAGGGCACCTATTGCCTTTGACCTTCCAATTCTGTATTTTAGAAAGTCGCAAACAGGGTGACAACATTTAATGAATACATATGTTCCTCATCAGGAAATGTGCAGACATGAAATCAAAATACTTCAAGCCCCTTATGCAGTGTACAAGAACCCAAGCTCTGCATACTCTTATACAATTGTCTGAGATAACCCAACTAGGAACCAAAAGATATCAACAATTTACAGATATTTCAAGGGAGAGACAAAGAGAGAGAGCCACTATGCTCCATACTGCAAGATTCCTGTGACAAACTCTTCTAGGAGGCGCATAAGCTGGTAGGAATGACAACACACCTTGATGTTGAGGGAATATGGTCAGCGTGAGAAGAATAACCATAGATATGTTGGGCATGTAATCCCCTCGGACGGGTACCAATCAAAATCTACACCCTAATACAACTCAAATTTTTAGTCTGAGGCATCCGTACTGGGAGGAATGCTTTTGCATGACCCAAAGCACTTTGGGGAATCCAACGACTCTTTTCAAGAAAGACAAAGTGTCACCTCCGAAGAAGAACAAAAAACAGAGGCCACAGATGTGTAAGATTGGTGACTGGTGAAAACAAAAGAGGAAGTCCGAGCACTGCAAGGAGTATCCGGTAGTGACAAAAACCACCAACATGGGGAGCACCGAGCTAGACAAAACAGAGCAAAATGGCAAACGGACTTGGGATCTTGAAAAAGGAGCTCACGATTTGTGCACAGAGCTCAATATAGAGCCAAGAGCCTGATCTGCGAGGTAGAAGGGTTGTGTAAGTACAAAGAGTAAGCCCGATGATGCAATAGAGATGCCTCATGCAACAGCCAATAGAGTCTAGAATAGCGCCGATGGAGGACCTACACCCGAGATGGTTTGGGTAGGGGAAAGGAGGGAGAGGAACCATAGCTTCCCCCCTACCATGGCAAGGAGTAGAACAAATGCTCGAAGGGTACATGCAAGGAGGAGTACCGACGAAAAAGGGAGGGCATGGAACCACTCCTCCCACGTGATTAGAAATGTGATAAAGGAGGAGGTAAACAAACCAGGCCCACTCTAAAGAAGGAGCCCAAAATAGCTTGATTTCACCGAATAAAGTCGGGAAAATGATTTTGGAGGGAAGGGGAGATCTCTCCCCCACCAATGACATGCTATGCAACAACGATAGAAAAAGGAGAGGTGCATGATACCCCAATACCTTCATATCATGTGCATTAAAGATGACACCCACCTCTCTGACGTTTTCACAGGTACCCTCCTCTTGGTTATTAAATTCATGGGGAGACGAAACTCCTTGTTGATCACAAAAATGTCTTGAACAGATATGTAGGCGACAATTTGAATGGATGAGAGAGACATCAAACACGTGAACCTGAGGATGTAAATTTTGGTTTTTTTCTTAGAAACTGAGAAGAAGAAGGGACAAAGAAGAGAAATTCTATCCCTCCCCCTACCCAAGACAAACGCCCATTCTAAGAAATGATAGAGATGAAGGCTAACACCAAGGTGCATGTGTGTGTGTGTAGAGGTGTGTGTTTATGTGAGAGAGAGAGGGAAGGGGGTTAGGGGGTGTTCTTGTGCATCAAACAAACATGAACTAAAACTACCAACTAAAAACAAGAAAATGGGGAGCAATCGGCCCAAAGAAAGGGTGAAAGTGCCATGCAAGAACTCAAATCCTACGCAATTGAGCAAAAAATATTGCAACACAATACTTTACCACATGTTCTTGAGCTCTCCAAGTGATGAAAGGCCGACCATCCCCGACAACGGCGCCAAAAAGTGTTGAGGTTGTAGCAAGGAATGACCAAAAACCCTCACCACCTTGCATGGAAGCAAGAAGGAAAGCTCAAGAGTGACTCCTCTCATCCACCCCTACCTCCCACATGTTCAAGCCATTGGCATCAGCCCCATACTATGCCACATGCTTGAAAACAAGGAGAAAAGGGAGTCAAGGATCCTAGTCCATGAGGAAAATACAAGCAAATACAATTATCCTACTCACACAAAGGAGAGACATGCATAGGCACACACACACCACTCTCATACACTCACAAAGACACAATACATGTAAATGTAAATAGTTTTGTAGGAGTAAAGAGAGCTTCTTCCATTGATAAATGATCTTACATGAGAGCATGTCGACCAAAAGCTCCCCTCTTTACAAAAATGAGCTTCTATAGGCTAAGCTCTATTTCCCATGTGCTCCTTTGAAAAGTCAAAAAGTGGATCTCTCTCTAACTAATGTATCTCTTTGTTATCTTGCAAGATATTCTTTCTAACTAACAAATCCCAAGAATGTGGATGCGTGGGATTGGGATTTGTATGTGGGAAACTCCTTTCATGTGCAAAAAGGTGAAATTATTTAAAGGCCTCTCACACTACAGTATAAGGGAAATATGAGAGAGCGCTTAGGAGAGTGTGCATATGGCATATCTCCTTCATACAAAAAAGGTTATTTTTTAGTACTAGAGAAGTGTCTATGCTCAAGAGAAATTATGAGCAACTGCAATAAACTAACAATGTGGACCTCTAATTTGAATAAGAAGATTTTTGTGCATCAGCGGTGCTTGTGAGCATAAGAGTGTCGTGTATCCATTGATTGAGAATCATACATGTATGTGCACATAAAAGGCAGCATTCATATGATTTTACGATGAGGATGGAACATCACAAGAAATCATATAGCTAGTGCACAAGGAAATACGAGTTAAAGGAGAACTACGAACATTAACAACAAAGTATCTATGAGAGAGTGTGAATTTTTTCAAACCTTATCCCTAGACGGTTGTTTGATACTCTGAGTGAGTTAGAGAGTGAAACTCAAGTTATGCCCCATTCCATAAACATGGATGACCTTAAGAAGGATTTAAACTTCTTATGCAATGTTCAATGGTGATTACAACACTACCCTCACTTGTGAGAAAGACAATAGGCATGGTGCTCCTCTATTCAAGGACACATGGGGTCATACTTAGTCAAAATAGAAAGCATGAATGTAAGAGTAAACCTGAGCCACAATCATGTTGTGAAGCAAGAAGGTAATGTTTATATCAATAATAGAGGCCCACTATATCTATCGCATCAAGATCCAGAGAAATTGAATGAGTATCGAAATGAAGTCCTAGATAAACCACTAGTCACCTCTCATGAGGGACCTAGTGGATTCACATGTGTCAATCCAAAGAACATGAGGATCAAGAGTAAATTTATGTGGCAAGGACCCTACTCTTAACTATATTGCTTTTGGTTTCTCAAGACATGGAGGTATATTTAGTTCATGGATAGGAAGGGATCATTTTCAACCCTTGGTCGAGGGTCTGGAGCACCAATCTTGAAGATCAAGGAACTTAGATCTTATAGGACTCCACTCATGGTAGTATATGAAGATCCTATGAAGAAAGAATTCCTATAGGTCTTATTTCAAGAACTTCAGGATAAGTACCTATATCTAGAACAGTTTGTGTGTTCTTAGGCCAAAGACCATCACTCCTAGGTTCACTAGCACCAATTAAGATCAAGACCAAAAGGATCCAAGATGCAATCAAAATAGAAAAAATATTCCACATCCACACATACAAGGTGTTGGAAGACCTAATGTTCAAAAGAAAAATCCTCTAGAGACACAAACGCCAATCAAATGTTCTGATTTGGATAGGAGGTTAAGGCCTACACAATTTGCTAACCACATGAGAGATTTATATGGTGGACATGGAGATCCTCATGATCATGTTGCAAAATTTAGAAAAATTATATGAGCAAAACAAATAGATGAATTTTTGATTCAATACAAAGCCTTTTGGATTACTCTCAAAGGTTCTAATCTTACATGCTTCCAACACTTGAGGATCGAAAAATTTGCAAACTTGAATGCATTGATAGATGAATTGATTGGATAATTTTCTAAGTGAGGATTCAAACATGAAGCCTCTTCGTTGGTCCACAATTTTAAACAATCAAGTCTGGAATCTATGTGATTGGTTGCAAGAAGATTCAAGCAATACATCTCTATATGTCCTAGTTGGGAATTTCCTTAAGAAGAGAAGATGCTATCCCTGTTCATTGATGGACTAACTAATCATGAGATGAGAAACGTCCTAGTATTCATCAAGAGACCATCTACAATAGATGAGTGCATCAAGGAATGTACTAACTTGGAAGATAACCTTGAGATCGCCAGGGAATCTCAAAGAAGAGTACTACTCCTAGTCTTCAATTGGACTCATGTCTTGATGATTTAGTAGATAAATTGACAAGGAAATAGAATCTTTTATAAAGACCAAATAGAAACAATAAGAGGTCCGACCTAAATAGATGTTGCCAACAATGTTGAGGCAACCATGTAACTACTTTTTGTCTTAGAAAAAACAAGAGATTAGACATAATCAACCTACACAACCATGTAACAACGCTCTATGGTGTGACGTTGAACAAAAGATGACTTATGAATCCATTTTAGAGTGTTATTATAACAAAGAAGCTATAAGATAGCCACAACCCATGATGAGGCATCAAAACCATGAGAGAGCACTGCAATATCACAAGAATCAAGCATAATATTGGCCAAATGTGAATAGGAATCCATAGTACCATGTTCAAGTACCAAGACCATATCCAAATAGGAAATTCTCTTATGGCTAGAGAAAACAACAACTTTCTCAAGGGACACCACAAAGATTCTATGGGTAGAACCTAGCACAATCTATGCTAAGGCAACAACCTCCTTAACATGACTAGGTCATTCCTGTAAAGTATGTAGTGGAAGAGAAGCTTCAGAGAGCTTAAGTGCTAGTTGATTCACAAAATAATTCAGGGAGTAATGAAGGATCGCCATCAATGAGGATAGTCAACTCTCATTAGAGATGACTTCGAACATGCATTCGCTTATATCTATCTGTTTGTGTTATTTCTTCCCAAGTCTCTTAGCTCTCTCTTGAGGTTCTCATTCGCCAAGAACCCACTTTTGTCTTTTTATTCCTTTATTAAAAAAAAACTTTTTTCTTCATTATATCTATTCTATTAGCACGTATCAATATAATAATAAGTAGTCAAAAAGAAAATCCTATGCGAATACAATAAATTAAACTATGGCTGTTCCAACCTCTCCATAGAGAGCACACTAGATTCAACCCTTGGGGAGCAATGGAAAAGGAGAGAACAAGAGTGTGATTAGATTCAGCTTTTTCCATATGGGGATCCCATTGAGGCATACCACATCGTTATTTCTAAAAATGAGCTTCAAGGGTGTGAGTAGATTGATCTTTTTCCATATGTGGATCTCAATGAGAGAGAGGACATCGTCCTTGTAAAGATGAGCTTTGCCCAAGAAGCTTCATCATGAGAATAGGCTTTGCGATCCATTTGGCCTCAAATTTGTTGGCCAAGAGTTTTGCATCTGAGATGTCGAGACCACCCAGATCCTTTTGGCTAGAGTAGAGTTCTCATTTGGCCTTCGACACACCCCTTCTATTGGGACCCCTAGTCCACAAATAGATACAACTCGTTACTACTTTTTGAACCTCCTTGTTGATCGGATGCTAAAATAGAAGCCATGACTTCTAGAGAACCTCCTAGAGTACTAAGTGATTTACCTTGTAAAACCCTAGTTTGTCTCTAGGTGGTAAGTGTGAACTCGAAACGTGAGGGAATTGTGGTCATCCACTTTGAGAATTCTAAAGGGGCAAGATGCATTAGGATTAAGGAAGTACTTTCAAACTCTTTCACTTCTTTGTAATTATAAGTGAAATAAAACCTATTGGTGTCTATAATACAAATTTCTTAACAATGTGTTAATTTCTGGGAGCTATTGCAAGAGGAGCTTGTCTTCTAGAAAGCTTTTAGGAGACTCCTCAGGTATTCTTCTCAACTATGTGTGGATTTCTGATTTGAATTCATTGTATTTGAATAAAAGGATTGTTTGTGCATCAACAATGCTTGTGACCATAAGAGTGTCTTGTATCCATTGATTGAGAATCATCCATGTATGTGCACATAAAAGGCAACATTCATACAGTGATTTTACGATGAGGATATAACATTGAAAGAAAGCATATAGCTATTGCACAAGGAAATAAGAGTGAAAGAAGAACTATAAATATAGAGTGTGTATGTGTCTGTGTAAGTTTCATCAAACCTTATCCCTAGACCATTGTTTGATACTCTAAGTGAGTTAGAGAGTGAACCTATGGGCATGCATTCACTTACATCTATCCATTTGTGTTATGAAAGACGACCTAAAAGAATTTCATTCACTTAGAAAAGCAAAGATGAAAATAAAAAAAAATTCATACGGATAAAGGGATGCCTTCTTAGTCATTTTAGGCAAAGCTAAAAGCTTCCCTACATATGAATGCCTTGATGAAGCATTCTTTAACTCTTCGACTAGTGCATGGAACCAAATACAAGCTAAAAACACATGACATGATACTATGAATGTTGAAGGGGATTTTGATGGGAAAAATGGCTCATGATATATCAAGTAATATGAACTTAACTTTCATATTTGTGGAGAACTAGATTCCATCAAAGAATGTACTTTCTTCACATTGCTACTCTTCTCCACAACAAAGTGCCCTCAAACTTGTTTATTTCACAATTGAAAATCTACCATATGAGGACTTCTTTCTTATCCTCAATGAAATCCCATATTTCTTATATTTCTCAAAATATCCTCCATTTTCTTCTCATTGTGCCATTTCATACCCCTCAAGTGAGGTTGATCATGACCAAATAGTAGATAGGTCTTTGGATTATCACGGATAATGATTTTGTGTCTTAGTAATCACCAATCTTCAAAATTAATTCTACGATTCTTATCAACATCCTCAAAACGTGATCTAATTTTATCTACAATTCAGATCAATGTTCTCGAAATTGATTGAGTTTCTAGAGGTGCTTCCGCATGCAAAAACATTTCTTCCCCAATCTCTTAGCTCTCTTGAGGTTCTCATTTGCCACTATCGCGATACCCATAATACGTAACTAAATAGAACTGTGTTGTCTAATGCCAACAACCCACTTACAATCATCACCAATGGAATAGAAGAATTTCATTTTGTTCCAACCTCTTCATACAGAGCACACTAGAGCCAACCCTTGGGGAGAAATGGGAAAGGAAAGAACAAGATTGAGCTCTTTCCATATGGGGATCCCAATGAGGGAGACGGCATTATTATTTCTAAAAATGAGCATGAAGAGTGTGACTAGTGATCTCTTTCCATGTGGGGATCCCAGTGAGAGAGAGGACATTGTTATTTCTAAAACTGAGCTTCACCCAAGAAGCTTCATTGTTAGAATAGGCCTTGTCATCAATTTGGCATCACGTTTGCTGCCCAAGGCTTTCACATCCATGATGAAGAGACCACCCAAATCCTTTTGGCTAGATTAGAGTTATCATTTGATCTTCAACACACCCCTTCTATTGGGACCCATTCCATAAGAAATAGCTACAACACATTTTGATTTTTTGAAGCTCCTTGTTGATCAACTGCCGTGACTTCTAGAGAACCTCCTAGACTACTAAGTGATTTACCTTGTAAAACCCTATTTTGTCTCTAAGTGGTAAGTGCGAACTTGAAACACATGGGAATTGTGATCATCCACTCTGAGAATTCTAAAGAGGCAAGAAGCATTAGGACTAAGCAAGTACTTTCAAACTCTTTCACTTCTTTGTAATTATAAGTGAGATAATCTTTTTTGGTGTCCATAGTGCAAATGTCTTAACAGTGTGTTAATTTCTAGGAGCTATTGCAAGAGTAGCCTATCTTCTAGAAAGCTTTTAGGAGACTCCTCAAGTATTCTTCTCAAGTACGTGCAAATTTCTTATTTGAATTCATTTTATTTGAATAAAAAGATTGTTTGTGCTAGTGTCTGTGATCATAAGAGTGTCTTTTATCCATTGATTGAGAATCATCCATGTATGTGCACATAAAAGGAAACATTCATATGATTTTATGATGAGGATAGAACATTGGAAGAAAGCATATAGCTAGTGCACAAGGAAAGAAGATAGAAAGAAGAACCATGAACATTGATAACAAAATATCTATGAGAGGGAGAGTGTCAATTTCTTCAAACCTTATCCCTCGACCGTTGTTTGATGCTATGAGTGAGTTAGAGAATGAACCTCAAGACGTGCCCCATTCCATAAACTTGGATGACCTTTAGAAGGAGTTAAACTTCTTGTCCAAGGTTGATGGTGATTACTACACTACCCTCACCTATGAGAAAGACAATAGGCATGGTGCTACTCTATTCAAGGATGCATGGATTCATACCATGGTCAAACTAGAAAGCATGAATGCAAGAGTAAACCTAAGCCACCATGGTGTTGTGAAGAAAGAAGGTAATGTTTATATGGATAAAAGAGGTCCCTACATCTATCCCGTCCAGATAAAGAGAAATTGAATGAGTATGGAAATGATGTCCTAGATAAACTGCTAGTCACCTATGATAAGGCACCTAGTAGATTTAGAGGCATCGATTCAGAGAACCTAAGGATCAAGAGCAAATTTATGTGGCAAGGACCCTATTCTTGACTAAATTGCTTTTGGATTCACAAACCACGGAGGTATATTAGTCCATGGATAGGAAGGGATCATTTTTTACCCTTGCTTGAGGGTCTAGAGCACCACTCTTGAAAATCAAGGAACTCAGATCTTCTAAGACTCCAATCATGCTAGTGTATGAAGATTCTATGAAGAAACAATTCCTCTAGGTCTTACTTCAAGGTAAGTACCTATATTGAGGCCAAATTGTATTTGTGAATGTTGTTCCTAGGCCAAAGACCCTCACTCCTACGTTCACTAGTCACCAATAAAGATCAAGACCAAGAGGATCCAAGATTTAATCAAAGTAGAAACAATATTCCACATCCACACATACAAGGTGTTGGAAGACCTAATGTTCAAAGGAAAAATCCTCTAAGGCCACAAAGGCCGATCAAATGTTTTGATTTGGGTAGGATGTTAGGGCCTACATGATTTGCTAACCACATGAGAGATTTATATGACGGACATGGAGATCCTCATGAGCATGCTGTAGAATTTAGAAAATAGAGCTAAACAAATAGATGAATTTGTGATTCAACACAAAGCCTTCTGGCTTACTCTCAAAGGTTCTAATCTTACATGCTTCCGACACTCAGGGATTGAGAAATTTTCAAACATGAATAAATTGATAGATGAAATGATTGAATAAATTTTTAAGTGAGGATTCAAACATGAAACATCTTTGCTGATCCACAAATTTAAGCAATCAAGTTTGGAAACTATGTGATTGGCTACAAGAAGATTCAAGCAATATAGCTCTAGATGTCCTACTCGGGAATCTCCTTAAGAAGAATAGATGATATCCTTGTTCATTGATGGACTAACTAATCATGAGATTAGAAAGCGGCATTAATCAAGAGGCCATCTACAATAGATGAGTGCATCAAGGAATGTACTAACTTGGAAGATAACCTTGAGATTGCCAAGGAATCTCCAAAGAAAAATAGTGTTGCTAGTGTTCAATTGGACTCATGTCTTGATGAATTAGGAGATAACTTGACAAGGAAATTGAATCTCCTATAAAGACCAATAGGAACAACAAGAGGTGTAACCCAAATAGATATTGTCAACAATGTGGAGGCAACCATGTAACTACTTTTGGTCTTAGAAAAAACAAGGGTGTTAGACATACTCAACCTACACAGCAAGTAACAATGCTCTATGGTGTGACATTGAACAAAAGATGACTAATCAATCCATTCTAGACCGTTATTATAACAAATAAGTTGTAAGATAACCACAACCCATGATGAGACATCAAAACTATTAGAGAGAACCATACTACCATAAAAATCAAGCATAATATTAGTCAAATGTGAATAGGAATCCTCAAGTTATGAAGAGTGTGAGGAGATGGTGAAATAGGTTCCAAAGATGAGCTGGTGCTGCACAAAACCTACTCTACACCTACCAACCTAACTTCAGGGATGCTTAATAGACTCCTTTAGCTTCACAAGGATGCATTTAGAACTACTAAGCCCTTTGGAACATCATCTCTCAAATGTTTGCATAAAAAAAAACCTGGATATACAAGAAATGTGAAGAACCTTCTATTTTGGGACTAGAATGTCTCAATATTATGCTCAGAGCTCACAGCATGGTATGAATTGACTAGACACATTTTGCAAACATCTAATTGACGTGCATGGCTAACTAAATCAAGTTATTTATGCTAATGAAAAAATGATACAAGGGACATGTAATGGACTACACACAAGTAGTGTGAGATCAATGTATGCTCAAGTTTGTAGCTCAATGCCCCTCAGAATGCCTCACGTATCTTGCGATTAAAACCATGTGTATATATACACAGGTGAAGAGTTTGAACTTGAAGTTTCTCATCTAAAAGTGATCCTTCACTTTAGGAATGATTTGAATTATTCTTCTTACCACATGAGTCATGGGTTTAGCTCCCTAACTTCATTAGATTACTTATTCTCTTGACTTTTATAATTATCCAAAGTAAATATGCTCAAAATGATAAGCATGGTTTGACATGTAGTTTTCTCTTGTGAGGTAATAAAAGAATATGTAGTCTTGAATAATTAGCCAAGCACTTAGGATTGCTAATTGCACCAATGGCTCCCCTTTAGGCCTAAGATGCTTATGGAAATCCCCAAAAAGAAACAAAAAAAAAGGTTTGTTGCATATGTGACACTAATGCCAAGTGTTGGTAAGAGCGTCAAAGCCTAGTGATGCTTGTCGCGATGCGAGAAAACTGCTTGTGATGCTTTGGCATCACATAAATGACAATAGAGGAGTTGATAAAAAAATTAAATTTTTTCCTGCACATTTGTGTCCGGATCAGACTTTACAAATGAATGAGCGACCCCGAAGAGTGAAGAGTGAAGAACGAGCAAAAGAAGAGGTACACACACATATACACACACATACATACATACATACATACATACATACATACATACATACATACATACATACA
The DNA here is from genome assembly GCA_020310875.1 of Ceratopteris richardii. NCBI lineage: Eukaryota > Viridiplantae > Streptophyta > Polypodiopsida > Polypodiales > Pteridaceae > Ceratopteris > Ceratopteris richardii. The sequence goes on from CM035440.1 coordinate 47,869,761, forward strand.
TACATATGCATACCACACATGCACATACATACACACATATGCATACACACACATACATACACATATATACACATATACACACATACGTACACATACATACACACATATACACACATACATACATACACACATATACACAAACATACACACATATACATATACACATATACACATATACACATATACACATATACACATATACACATATACACATATACACATATACACATATACACATATACACATATACACATATACACATATACACATATACACATATACACATATACACATATACACATATACACATATACACATATACACATATACACATATACACATATACACATATATACATATACATACACACATATACATACACGCATATACACACCTACATATATATACACATATACACACACATATACATATAGACATATACACACACATACACACACACATACACACACACATACATACACACATTTAAACACACACATATACACACACACACATATATACACACACATATATATACATACATATATACACACACACATACATACACATATACATACACATATACATACACATATACATACACATATACATACACATATACATACACATACATACACACATATACACACATATACATACACACATATACATATATACACACACATACATACACACATATACACACAAATATGCAGACACATATACATAGAAATATATATACACACACACACATATGCACACACGTACATACACACATATACACACATATACATACACATACATACACATACATACACATACATACACATACATACACATACATACACATACACACACATATACATATATATGAACATAAACACACATATACATACAAACATACACACACATATATACACACACATACACACATATACGCATACATATATACACACACATATACATACATATATACACATATACACACATATACACACATATACACACATATACACACACACATACATACACACATATACACACACACATATACACACACACATTCATACATACATATACATACACACATATAAACATATACACACACATACATACACACATATACACATACATACATACACATATATACACGCATACACATACACACACATATGCATACACACACATACACATATAGATACTTGCACATATACATACATACAAATAGACACACACATATACACTCACATGAATACATACACATGCATACACGCATATGCTTACACACACCTACATACACACATGCACATACATAGACACACATGCATACACACACATACATACACACATATGAACATGTGCACACATAAATATACTATACAAAGACGTGCATACACATACATACAAACACATGCATACACATACATACACACACATGCATACACTATAAATACATATGCATACACACACATACACACGTATACATACACACACATATACATACACCCAGTGGCCTATCCTTCACATGGACGCACATACCTACGTGAAGCAATGTGATGTCTGTCAGAGAACTCAGTATCCTATACGAAAAGATGAGATGCCACTGAAACCTATGATGGGTGGACGTGCATTCTCTAAGTGGGGAATCGACTTCGTAGGTCCTATTAATCCCCCAGCTAAGGGTTCCCATGCGGAATACATTATTGTTGCAACAGACTATCTAACTAAGTGGGTAGAGGTAAAAGCCACGACGAAGAACGATGCTCAAGCAACTGCCAAATTCTTGTTTGAGAATGTATTCACAAGATACGGGCTACCTATAGAGCTTGTAAGTGATAGAGGCACTCACTTCTTGAACGAAGTAATTGAGAATCTACTCCAAGAATTCTTGGTAATACACAAGAAGTCTGCCCCCTATCACCCTCAAGCTAATGGACAGGCTGAGAGCACTAATAAGATCTTATGCAATGTACTGACAAAATTAGTGAACAGAAAACGCTCTGATTGGGACAAACAGCTGCACCATGCTGTTTGGGCATACCGAGTCGCCTACAAAACGGTACTCCAAGCCACCCCCTTTCAGATGGTATTTGGCCAAAACGCAGTGCTACCCTTGGACTTCTTGATTCCTACATTGAGAGTAGCACAAGAGCACGAATGGACGGGTCATGAACTCTCCTCTAGACTTTTTGACCTTGAACGATTAGGAGAAACAAGACTGAGAGCAGCCGCAGGAATATATGCAGCTAATAAGAGACAGAAGGCATACTTTGATGCCCATGTGAAGGATAAGGGCTTGAAAGAAGGAGATCTAGTTTTAGTCTATACACTGAAACAACACGCAAGGAAGCTAGAAAAGAGAGGCTACGGACCTATGATCATCAATAGGATCTCCACGAGTGGAGCAATACAACTGGCCACATTAGAGGGTGATGTTCTCCCAAACTATGTTAGCGGTTGCAGAGTCAAGTTGTATCAAGAACCCCTCACGGAGGAAATGCTTAGCCAACTCAACACTGCTAAAAAACGCAAAGAGGAAGAAAAGCGAGTTCGAGAAGAAGCTCAAGCAGAAGCTTTAGAACGCATCAGAAGGATGAAGTTACGAAGGCAAGGTAGAGATCAACCTAGAACGAATGACTATGCAGATCAAGGATATCCTATGGCCATGTGTGAAGTCGCAGGAACAAGCTCGCATAGGATAATTGATCGACGTCCTTTCATAACCCTAGATATAGGACAAGGAAAGAGTGCAAGGACCGTGAGACCCTTGATTGACTCAGGTGCAGCCACTAGTGCTGTTAAATTGTCTTATTGTCAAGAGTTGCAGTTAACTGTCAATCCTGTGGAAGCATATCTCATAGGATTGGGAGGCGTGGAAACCCCTTGCATGGGCGAGGTGGAACTTCCCCTCTACATTCATGATGAGGCAATGACAGTTAAAGTACTAGTGTGTCAAGACCAGGATCTCACTGAACCTCTTGTCTTGGGTCAAGACTGGATCTATGACCAAGCAGTCAACTTAAACCTAAGAAGTGGACTTCTTCAGGTTTGGGTCAATCATAGTCGAATTACAGTAGAGTTAGATAATGGATCACTCAAGGAACTAGGAAAGGCACAGACTCCTGGTCCTTCCAGGAATACACATGAAGATGACCATGTTGTTCTTGTCCAAAACTATGTGTTGCAGAGGAATGATGTTCGCAAAAAAGGAGTCAGGGATGCAACGGAACTCCCTTCTTTTCCAAAGGCCAGAAGGAGGCAGCAACCAAAGATGGATCAAAGGCAGAAGAAGCAGAGTACTTCCTATGTCCGAGATCAAAAGTACCTGCGCAGCAAAATGCCCCAGCAAGTGAAACAAGTGTGGGTACGGAAAGGCGAACACCCGGTTGCACTCAAGCCAACCACACAGGCAAAGCCTCTTATTAGTCACCAACAGCACGATACTAATAAGAAGTCTTTCAAAAATTCTTCTGCTAACGCGACATCAATTTGGGTGCCCAAGAAGTCGATAACGGCTAGCCCACAATCAAGACAAATTTGGGTGCCTAAGGCTTGTTTGCGGGCGCAAGTAGCTACGCAGAGGCCACAACCTATACAGCATAACCCATCCACTCGCACAGCCAGTACTCACTCGTTTTCAACACTCAGGAACACACCAAGGCCCATGAGCACGCACATAATCACTTGTAAATGGGTCCCTAAAAGGCCTCATTTTCAAACCAAGACACCGATAAAGCTCTCTAGAGTCTCTACGAAACCAAGAGCAAAACCCATCCACTGCATTTGGCAGCCTCAGACTTGTAACAAACCCCCAGACCCCGTTTGTAAATCCATGATAACTTACTAACCACATCACTATCACACTACATCATTCCACTTAACTCTTAGGTCTACCGAACGGCTAACCGCACACACACTTGCACCGGGCACTTACTAACCCATTATTCGCTCCCGACCCTCATGTTAATGTTGTAATGGGAACAACAACGGTCCTCCCTTGTCCTGTACAATGTTAACACATGTTTGTATATTCTCACATAGACAGGCAGCAAGAAGTAACATGGCAGATACGGTAGGAACTAGCTCCCAGGCAGGCACCAGCCCCCAAGTGGTGGACATCGAAAGCCTTCCGGTCGAGGAGGAATTAAAGGAAAGACCAGTGGCATTAAGGGCATTACATGCCATACCGATTCAAAATCCTCCACAGGGTCACACAATGCCGGTGGGCAAAACCTCACACTGGTTCAGTGATGTTGCTGGACCTCCGGGTGAAGGCACATACATGTGGGAGTCCGAGGTAGAGTTCAATGGACGTTGGGGCAGATACCATTTCTTTACCAGGGAGTTTGAAAAGCTACAGAATAATGAAGGACTGAAGTCGATATGGAAGAAGGCTAGGCTATATGATTACTTCAAGTTCCAACTACCAAAGCCAAATTTTCTAAGGTGCTCATACTTAATTAGCACCCTCACTCCAAGCAAAGACAAGAAAGGATACAGCTCCTTTGTGCTCCCATCACTCACAAGGGGCAACGAGCTGAAGCATTTCCGCTTGACTATCAACTTGGTAAGAGAAGCACTCGACATTAAAGGTATGCACATTCCAACAGAGAAAGAGACTATGGTTCCAGACAATATGAAGAACAGGAATCTGACGAAGTTGAAGGACATGGTTGCGATGACACCTACGATCGCCATTCACTTACGCATGGTCATGCAACATTTCGCATTCCCCGTGTAGGAAAGGTTCACAATGCCTCCCAAAAAGATCTGGTTTAGCCTCTACCTAGCGGATGCTTTTGATTTGACCATCAATATGCCCCACTGGATTATCGACCAGATTCATATGGCTCATCAGAGATGGTATAAGAAGCAAAAGTCTGTGCTGTATGGTTGTTGTGCGCTTACAAGAATCGTATACAGATGTCTCGCATATGATGTACCGGTGCAGAGGGCTCTCATTTGGACCAGAGCACAGGAGTTTCAACGCAGATTGTCAGCTGTAGGGCCTCCCTCAAAGAAGATGAGAGGCGCTGTCCAGATGCCTTGTGCACAAGCTCGTGGTGCAACCCTAACGCCTGAAACAACCCCAAGACTTCCCCGACGAGTACAACCATTTACTATCAGGCTACCCAAGCACAGCACAGATGGCCCTAACCTTGTGTTTCCACCAGTACCTACTGATCTGGAATTCCCGCATGGATTCACTTTGGAGGATCTAACGGATGAAGAAGTTGCTAGAATCATCGAAGCTGTAAATGTGGAAGTTGAAGCAGAGCAAGCTGGTGGACAGCAAACTGCCCCAGACCAAGCCCAACCCAGTCAACCGGACGTAGTCAATGTGGACGATGAAGAAGAAGCACATGAGGAGGCACAGGGTGGACAATCAGAAGAAGAAGAACAAGAGTATGATCAGGAAGCCCTATAAGTACTGGAAGGTGCCCTAGCTTATACTAACGCATTAAAGAAGCTCTACGACATGATGAACCGAGTTCAAGAACAACACAGACTATCATTAGCTGCGGGTAAAGCCCTCATGAACCAGATTCTGGAGGAGGAAGGTGTGGACGAGCAATACCGTGCCACCTTGGAAATGATATCGGACGCTTTGGGAGTACCTGAAACGGTGCATACTGCACTAGCGCAATCACGAAGGACAGAGAAAAGATATGGCAGACGCCCCCCACGAACGGGAAAACGAATGAATGTATTAGGAGCAAGACCACAAGGCACCCCCACAACCACTGGCACAGCACACACTGTTCACGACACCGAGGAAGCCCACACATCGAGTGCACCTCCATCACCTCCCTTGCCACCTTCTCCCCCACATCCGCCCCATTCACCTCCCTCTACCACTGTAACCTCTACTGTCACCACCTCCGAATCCACTACACACACCGACGCACAAACCATCAGTCAACCCACATACTCTATTTCCACTGAAAACATAAGTCGGACCACAGCCACGGTAAACACCACTACTCCGATCACACTTCCTGGGAGTTCACAGTTACACACACCTCTATACACGTTCACAACTCTCACCGCAACCACAATCCCCATGTTCACAGTCACTCCCATCACGGCCTCCACTTTTGAATCCATGGAGGTGTCACCCACGTCTGCACCTCTCCCACCCCCCATTTACCCACAATCTCCCATTCCCCCACCTCCCCCCTCACCCTTCTCCAGTATTGCATCCACAATTCCCTTTCCCTTCCCCTTCCCCTCTGCATTCAACACCATTTCTCCCACCATTCCTCTTAATAATGTCTTTAATAATATGTATCAATGCATGTCCCAACTTCAGCAACACTACCAACACCTTGACAACCAACATACAAGGCTTTTCCGAAGCCACGAAGATCTCCAAGCACGATGTAGGGATCTTGAAGAGCAGAAGCAGCTACTACAACAGCAGCACGTGACCTTACAGGAACAATATGCACAATTAGTAGCCAACCCACCCCAAGCAGATGATGAAGAACGACGACACATGGACGAGCTGCTACATTCTCAGATCACGGAAAACCTTAAGTTTCGACGGAACCTGGGCCTCCTACGCAAGCATATGTCTACAGCGCTAGAGGAGAATAAACGATTACAGAAACAGAACGAAGAAAATCTGGAGGCGACCATGGAGGGTTCCCCACAGGAGATTGACCCAGAGCGATTCAAGGCAATCCCCTCTGAGAATATGAAAGTGGTGTTAGAAACTCATGCAGATCTAATGGAGGCCCATGCCGCTTTAGAGAAAGAGAGAGATGATTTGCTAAGGCAGTTGGCCACCCGACAGACATCACCCAGCAAGATCACGACCGCAGAAGATACATCTGAAGAGGTCACTAAACTCCGGGCAGAACTTGAG
>CM035440.1:47881631-47921631 GCA_020310875.1 Ceratopteris richardii
TACACATGCATATACATACACTTGTATATGTTTATACACATACACATACATATGCACATATGTATATATACACACACATGCACATATATATACATATATATGCACATATGTACACACACATATACACATACACACACATGCACATACATACATATACACATATACATGCACATACACATATACACATACACTTACACATATACATGCACATACATATACACACACATACACATGCACATACACATATACACACATATACACTTACACATGCACATGCACATACATACATATACACACACATACACATGCACATGCACATACACATACATAAATATATACGCTTACACATGCACATGCACATACATGCATATACACCTATACATTTGTACATACATTCATATACACACATAATAACAATCAATAAAACAAAACTTTTCATTACTTAATACCATACACACAATTCAAAACATAACTGAAATGAACAATATATAGATAATATATATATATATATATATATATATATATATATATATATATATATATATATATATATATATATATATATATATATATATATATATATATATATATATATATATATATATATATATGTATATATATATATATATATATATATATATATATATATATGTAAATACATATCCAATGTCATAATCAAGAATCCTAATCATCATCATCATGATCATGATCATGATCATGATCATCAACATCATGATCATCCTCATCCTCATCCTCATCATCACGATCATCCGCATGATCTTATGTATCTATGTGAGCACTCTGTGACGATTGAGGTCATCCCTCCTATGCCTGTCTCTCCACCTCATCCATATCTACCTCTCCATAATACTCCTGTACTACATATAACAAACATAAATAAGTAAAACAGTTAAAACAACCATAAAATAAAATAATTATATAAAATTTAATAAAACTCACAAAGGCATCTGGATGATCTCACATATACTCGCTCAAACGTCGATATCCAAAATGTGTAGCATACTGGATCTCATGTTTTGTAGGATATCGGCCATAATTCTTTCACTACATTGAAACAAATAAAAAAGATTAGTTTCTTGCATTTTAACTAAAATAAAAATATACTCACAATAACACATATACTTACAAATGTAGCTACAAAACGATGATGGCCCATTTGGCCTAGGTGCAATGTGTGGCCCGACTCAACTCTCTTCTTTGCAGCAGCCTGTTTATTTAAAGAAAAAAATACATAAATCAAATGTTAAAAATTAATAAAATATATGACAATTATAAATATAAACTATTAATTTGTATACCTTCTACTGAGGAAATGACTCTTGAAGACGTAGCTATCTACGAGAAAACTTCCGCCTCTTAGGTGGTATGTTAGGTTGCCTCTTATTTTTTCCCACCATACAATATCTCTTGTTAATTTAATCTCAAACAAAAAAAAGAATCAGAATACATACACATATATACACACACATACATATACACATGCCCACATACACATAAACATGCAAACATATACACATACATATATGTGTACATATACACATATACATACATATAACATAAACACACATACACATATCCACATATATACGTACACACATACACATGCATGCATATACACTCATTCATACAAAATACATGCATTTATCCCACAATAATGTGTATTTGTGTATATGTGAATATGTGTGTATATGTGAATGTGTGTATGTGTAAATATGTATATGTGAATGTTGTAAATAATCAGATTATTAATATCAAATACCATTATTTGTAGATTCTGATCAATCAGATGGAACTCCACCACCATCTCCTAATCGTGCAAGGACTATATATTGTAAGTATATCAAACTTTTAATTTTAAATATATTTGATAGATACATAACTGATATATTTATTTATTTCTTGTTATAATCAGATTCTGATCAATCAGAGGGCACTCCACCACCTCCTACCCATGCAACGGCTTCACATGTGTCCTCCAATAAGAATTATGATGAATTTTACTATCAAGAGCATATTATATGTTGGTGTAACTCTTGCTATGGAACGTATCAAAGACCACGATTGGAATGTATTGAACATGAGGCAAAGTATGGTACTTTTGAGCATGCACCACCACCTAGTCAATGTGATAATGATTGGGTATGTATTTTTTCTATAAATTAATGTCATTATTTTATTTAAAAACCATATACAAAATCAAATTACTATTGATATATAGGAATACTTGCTCGATGATGATGATGATAATAATTCTCATAATGTTAATATACCTCGTACATGTCATGGACTTGTTGTTCATCAATTACAAGCAGAGGTTTCTAGAAATCCTCTACCTCCTGGTTTAGAGACTTAAACGGCTCAAGATTATCCATTGCCAGCTCGTCATCATTATCTAGTACAAACATATGATAGAAGAAGATATGGAGGATGGAATAGAGGACCACTTCCTTTAGATGGAGAGGTCTTCAACTTTTGGGGTAATTGCTATATGATTGCTCCATCCATTATTACTAATGCTAGACATGTCTCTTTATTGTAGAGGATTTGTATGTGCCTCCAAACTCTGAAGTCACTCTTATGTCATTTTGTGGTCCTATATATGGATGGGGAGATTGGCATCGACTTGCACACTATGTTCAAAGCATGCATACTTATGGAATATGCTTGAATGCACCATCCCTTAGTAGTAGAAGGATTTCACATGCAGAAAATGAAAGATTATATATTGATGGAAGACCTTACATGCATGGAAATATAGCAGGTTTAATAAATAGTAGTGGAGGGTTACATAATAGTTGAGTGACTAATTGCACATTTGAGGAACGTGAAAATAGTCATGAATCACCATACATGAGTAGAGATGTATCAAGGTACATAGTTGTCAATTCTATTACTACATTACATGCTGGTGATGAATTATTAGTGAATTATGGATGGTGTAGACCTCCAAGAGCACCTTTTAGCTAGAGAGAGAATGAAAATTCTCTATCCATATTTAATAACTTATATATTTCCTTTTATGTTTAAAGTTTACTTTTATTCATTCATGGAATACTAATGATTTTTATTCATGTGTGTAGATTCCAACGTATGATGTTGATGATATTCCTCCACACCATTCACAATTGCTAGGAAGACCTCATTTATCAGAAGCTTTGTTAAAAGTGCTCTTTTCCGTCACAAACACTTTTAAGTTCTTTTCGGGTTCTTGGGGATGGTAGGGGTCTGATAAATCAGAGGCCCTGTATCTTATTTTCCATTTAACTTATCAAATAAGCAGTACGTTATTATATAGTATCGGATTCTCTATACAGGTTTACTGTTCATACTTTGGTTAAGTTTTTCCATAGTAGGTAATGCAGGAATTAATAATTACCGTCGCACAGACTTGTTATCAATAACATCACATTACTGTGTTAATCACAAATTAACGTAACTTAACAAAGTAAGAGTCATAGTACTTAGAATTTAACTACGACGTCTCCACAGGCTGCAAATCACCCAGACAGACAGTCTGGCGATCCCGTCTCCTCGCTACCGGAGAACCACCGTAATGCCTTTTCATTAATTGATAAAAAGGGTACAACACTTCGCTACGACCTTTTGGTACGTGCGGTATAGGAAAATATAAATTACATAATGCCAATCTGGCGCCTTACACTGGCACGCACGGTGGACTTGAACCCGCAACGCAAACAAAATTAAGGCTCGTCTACGATGCCTTGTATATACATAGTTCTAGCTAATTTGAAGGTTCTAGAAATCTTCTGTTTTAGCGAATCCAACATCAGTTTGAGTGTCTCCGGATCTACCAGCTGTGCATCAGTTCAAACTGAACTGGCTGCAATGACTTGACTCATCAAATTTCAGTCTGAGTCTACAAAAATGCCTCTTGCAAATAAAAATCATTGGCAAGGGCTGCATCCCGATGCAATCTCATTTCAGCAATTCGATTATCAATTCGTGATAGGTGCTCTACTTGAAAGCCTAACTGCTTTTCTCTTCACTCCAGCTCCTGAGCTTGATATTGAATTGTCTGGTAATAGGCATTCTTTCCTTCTGAAGCCCAGCTATCTCCTTCTGAAGTTGAATTGTAAGACTTGTCTTGGCTTTAAGAGCAGAATTTGCCTGAAACAAATGGGCGGTGGTGGTCTGGAGTTTTGCAGTAGTTTGCTTAGCTAAATCAGCCATCTCCTGTCCTCTCTGCACGACTTCATCAAGCTGGATTTGCGTTTCTTCCAACAAATTTCCAACTGCCACTCTAGCGTCTTCTTTATCCTGTACTAACTGTTATAACTTATTGATCTCTTCATCACGAGCATTTAACAAAACATCCTTGGCTTTTAATTTGGCCAATGCTGCATCGCACTGAGCAATTACTGTATCTTGTTCTGCAAGCCTAGCTTGAAGCTGCTGAAGTTGCATCTACAAAGTATGGTTTTCTGCTTTAACAACATCTGCTTCCTCTTGTGGTGGGGCAATATCAGCCTCGAGAACATCAACCTTGTATTGCAACTCCTGTCTGCTATTGTCAGTGGCCATCTTCAACTGCATTGGTAACTGCTGCGAGAATTGAATCAACAGGCGACCCATAGACTCGAGTTCATGAAACATGGGGGTTGGAACACGAAGGGTAGGAAGGGATTGAGATGTAGAAGCAGAGAACAAATGAGGGGAAGATGGTGGAGAATAGGCGGGAGAAGAAGATGAAGAAGGGGGTACGTCGGGAACAATAGGTTGGACTGGAACAATTGGCTCAACAATGTTCATGGTGGAAGGAAGTGGCGTAAGAAGATGAGGCATCAACACGATTCCGGTGGTCTGCTGCGTTGTCGCTTCAGTTCTGTCAATTACAGCATCAACCAAAGCAATCACTTCATTGACAATCTCAGCAACAATGGCTTGCACCTCATCGTGAGTCTGCTGATGAGAATCCTCCCTAGAAGAGATTTCGTCGGATTCGGTGGTGGACGCACTTTGTTCGTGCTGCTGATTCGGAGAAGAAGGACCAGATGACTCCACGTGAATAGAAGTGGTGGTGTCGTGGAAGACCTCTTCTTCATGTCCGGCATTGCATCCTTGCACCTGGCTCTCAGACGGACTTATACGGGTGCGTTTCTAGCGAAGAAGTTGGAAGAGATCTTCATCCTCATCCTCTGCGTCCTCAAGCACTTGAACAGAGTCTTCATGGAACAAGATAGGAGCAGTTGGGGGCGGTTGCGCGGCTTGAAGTACAAGAAAAAGAAAGGTAAGGATATGGGGTAGACGAGAGCGTGGAAGATCACCCTTATTAACTTGTTTAATAACCGTAACACATTCACGATGAATGCGCTGAAAATAAAAAGTTGCAAAATTGACAGACTCATGAGAAGCCATGTCAATCATCGAGTAAAAGGGACGCGAAATCCCATAGGCATGTTTTTGCAAATTCAAGATAGCAGCTAAAAATTTGCAATGCGGTCTGTTCTGGATCAGGACGACACAGAATGGCGTACTCATTAGATGAGTGCCGTGGGAATAACGTGGTCATGGTAGCTACAGGAAGGAGAGGGCCATTTTCCAATCCTTCCATGGGAAGACGAAACGCTTCAACAAACAAAGCTAAAGTAATGACGACACGAGATGGTAAACAGGTCATCGACCAACATTGCTCTGTAGCAGATGTGGCGGCAATGGCAGAAATAATCTGCGTGTAGAAAGGTTGACACTCCATTGAATGCCAGGGCAATTCAGCGAAGTTCAAAAGACCACGGATACGCAGGTACTCACTCACTTCAGGAGTAAGTCCTTCACGGAAGGTAGCGATATTGGCTAGTGCTTCCATGACGTGCACGCGACAACTCAAAAACACAAAGAACACAGAAAACACAAAATACAGAAACACACAGACACAATAGTGATTAACAGTGAAAGGAATAAGATTAAGTAGACACACGGCAATGTGAGGCGATCGAAAACCCTAATCATCGCACGGTATTGAAATGATAACCTCCATAATTACGGCGTGCATGCATGAGCAGAATCAATAACACAGGGTGGCGATTACTCATATTTAGATATCAAAACGAGGAGAGTTACAGTCTATATTCAACCAAAATACGGAAATAAAAAGAAAATAAGCGACACGCGGAAAAAACGAGGAACATGTCAGTGATGATCAGGTGGTTGGTGATAGGGACGTAGCTTTGAACCATTAATTACTTTGGGAAGGGGAACTCCGGTCAAGGTAGTCAACCGAAAAGTAGTTGGTCCCACTTGCTCACTAATCCGGTAAGGACCGAACCACCATAATTTAAATTTCCGAGCAGAACGATTTTCTTTAGCATTATAAAATAGCACAAGTTGGCCCACCATAAAAACTGGAGTCATGAGGAAATGATCATGGGTACGGGCTTGCCGCAACCGAACTTCTTGAAGAACCAGCAAACTTTCCCAACGATATTCATCAAGGCTCTGAGTGCTTCCAACCAAAATGGCAAAGAGTCTTCGGGCAACAATTTCTGAGTGAGGGCCATGCGTAGGCTTGGCACTACAATCTCCATCGGCGCGATTGCTTCCAACCCATAAGCAAGCTTGAAGGGAGTCATTCCGGTTGCCACTTTGTATGTAGTCCGATATGCCCATAAAACTGCGGGTAGTAACTGGTCCCAACGTTTTGGAGATTCCACGATAAATTTGCGAAGCATAGTCAACAGAGTCTTATTGGTGCTTTCAACCAATCCATTGGCACGGGGATAGTATGGTGAACTGAATTTATGCAGAATTTGAAAAGTGTGCGTTAGTGCTCGCATTAAATTGTTGGCAAAATGTGTTCCCTGATCTGTCACAAGTTCCAGAGGTAATCCATAACGCGGGAATACGTCCTTCATCAGGCATTTTGCCACCGAAACAGCTGTGGCGGACCATAAAGCCCAAGCTTCCACCCACTTCTGAAAGGGTTCCAAAAGTAAGACAGGTTGCAGAGGAAAGAAGTGGCGCTGTAATGGCTGTCCAGACCGTTGACAAGTGTCACACCGTTGCACAAATTGAGTCACGTCTTTGTACATGGTAGGCCACCAAAGCCCACTTTGCAGAATTTTATGGTGAGTAAGATCGGCTGCAAAATGTCCACCCAAGGGTATTGAATGAGACATAGCAATAACTGAGTCTACTTCATGTGGTGGGATACAGCGAAGTAAGACACTAGTATGATCCATGTAGTACAGTTGACCTACAATCAACCGGAATCTGCGATTGTAAACTACAAACTTCCTCCGCAGAGCAGGAGGAGTATGGGGAGGAAGACAACCATCAGTTAGAAAAGTTAGTAACGTATCGTAGTAGGAAGGGGGCACAAGAGGTTCTGTAGATTCTGCACGAGCTGGCTTAGTAGCGTAAATTGTTGGTGTAGTGTCATCAACCCCACCGGAGCTTCACCGGAATCCAACCGAGATAGAAAATCTGCCAAGGCATGTGCGGTGCCGAGTGGATGAAGAACTTCATAGTCGAATTCCTGTAATAATAAAACCCATCGAGCCAAGCGACCAACTAAATGTTGCTGCCGGACCAAGTACACAAGCGCAGCATGATCCACGTGGAAGGTGAATTTTCGGCCCAACAAATAATGCCGGAATTTCTTCACAGAGTACACCAACTTGAGACATTCTCTTTCGGTCACTGAATAGTTTCTTTCAGCAAGGGCTAATCGGCGACTTGCATAATAGACATGCCGAAACCACTTGTCAGTTTGCTGCATTCAAACGCTTCCAATGGCTATGTCCGATGCATCTACAAAGACATGGAATGGGCGTTCCCAATTAGGGGGTTGCAAAATTGGAGCCTGCGTCAATAATCCCTTTAAACGATCAAATGCAGTTTGGCATTCGGGAGTCCAATCATACTACCATGGAGGACTAGTCATAAGCCGATTAAGTGGTGTTGCTAAATGAGCTAACCACCATAAATGTCTACCATGCCACCGGATTTGACCCAGGAAGCGCATAACTTCTTTCGGTGTTGTAGGAACTGGTGCCTGCAACACAACTGCAACCTTATCTGGATCAACTTGTATGCCTTGCTCAGAGATAATATGGCCGAGGAGTTTGCCACAAGAGACCGCAAACACAAATTTTATCGGATTCAAACATAATCGGTATTCGTGACATTTTTGAAAGCAGCATCGTAAATGATACAGGTGCGCCGCAGTCTTGCCAAATAAGGAAAAGTCGTCCAAATATACTTGCATAAAAGTAGTCCGGTAGGGTGAAAAGATTTCTTGCATACAACATTGAAATGTGCTTGGAGCATTCCTTAACCCAAACCACATTACCGTACAAGCATAAACACCCTAGTTTGTGATGAAGGCTGTTTTAGGTATGTCCTGTTCTGCCATCTGCACCTAGTTATAACCACTATAGCCGTCCAGAAAGGAGTACATCTCATGCCCGGCCACTCTGTCTAGCATTGTGTCGAGAAAGGGGAGAGGAAATGGATCAAGTACCGTGGCCGCATTCAATTTCCACTAATCCACACATATACGCAGCTGTTTATTTTTCTTCGGAACAATCACGATTGGAGATATCCATTCAGCGTGCTCGATTGGTACAATGAATCCCACCTTCAATAACCGATCGAGTTCTGCTTTGACCTGTGTTGCATAATTGGGGTTCATTTGGTAACTGGATTGTTTAATTGGCTTCGCCTCTGGTTTGAGCACTACCCGATGTTGATATATCCGTGGGTCAAGACCTTTCATATCGCGATAGTCCCAAGCAAAAACATCGGAAAACTCACGTAGGAGTCGGATCAAATCTTCTTGAAATGCCTCGGACAATCCTGCCTTAATCTTAACAGGTTGCGGGTTAGCCTCGTCACCCAAATTATATGTTACTAACTGATCTTTCGGGACATAAAATTGTTGAGGTTTCACCAGATCGTCAGCTGACTCTAAAAGTTGATGTAGGGTGGCTCCATCCATAGCAACACTATCATCTGCATCCGCCTCTCCGATCAGGGGAACAACCGTACACACTGCCAGACTCCACTTGTCCGCTACTGATTGAAGATCTACACTACCTAAGGAGAGCAGATCTTTATTGTTCTTCGGAAACGCCTCTTCCTCATCGTTAGATAAGCCATCCAACATGTGGACCGGCTCCGCTACATATGGTCTGGCATGAAGCTCGTAGGGCTGGATGGCATCAAGTTTAACAACATATTTACGGTGATTATCTTTGAAAGTCAATTCCTGCGCTGACCAATCCTGTACAACTTTGGCTTGTTTCAAGCATGGTCGACCGAAAAGTAGATTGTAGTCGAGGCTGGATTCTGGTAGTTCTAAGACTACAAAAGTCATTTTGAACGTGGTACCCTACAAAGTAATCGGAATATTCCATACTAATCCCATCGGATGGACTCGGGATTGATCTACCATTCTTACAAAAAATTGGAGGGGCTTGATTTGGGTCCACCCCAATTTCTTGCAGAGAGCTGCAATTGCTATATTCACACCCGAACTGCCATCAATTAGCACTTGAGTAATCTTTTGATTTTTATGCCAGACAGTGATTAATGGGACTGAATGATCCACCGTAGAATCAGTTTCCGGTTGTACTGTTGCAGTCACCGAAGTATAGGAAGATCCAGGACTAACCTGTTGTTGAAATTGCTACCTGACTCCTGGCACCAAAGCGAGCAACTGTCCCAAAGGGAGTGTAATTGAAGCCTTAGAGAGGATATCCCACACCTGATCTGTTTGAATCATACTCCTCACCGCTTCTGATGATGATTATGTTGTTACTGGGTTAGGATTTTGTTCATTCGCTCTCACCGTTGGCAGGGGAACTTGTGTTACCAGAATTGGATCAGGAAACATAGTTTGCTCTTTAGCTGCCCATTGGCTAGCTTTGGTATACATTTGCTGCTGCTCACGGATACCAGGTTCGAACACCTCAGCTGCTGGTTGCAACTGCTTACCCGATCTTGTCTGGACCACTGCTGCTTGTGATTCCACCGGTGAGATATAGACCATGTTGGTCATTGGATTTTGTCGCTCCTTCTTCCTTTTGTCGTACTCTACTACATCCTTGAAAAATCTCCGGATGTGGCCAATCTCACCGCAAAAATGACATCGAGGTGGTGGCAGAGAAGTACCCTCTGCTGATGTACCCGCCTGCAATCGAGTGGCATTGAAATTGGTATTCCGCTGTCCTCGGTAATTTCTGTATCCTTATGACTGATTGTGTCGCATCTGTGGTGGCACGTAATGGGTGGCTGGCTGACCTGGTTCTTGTATAATGGCGTTTACAACTGCTCATCCCTGCACTTTAGCATTATACAAACAATTTTCTGTTGAGTGTCCGGTTGTGTTGCAGATGGCACAATACATCTGGTTAAGGGCACATGTAGCACTGGTGTGCCCTAGATTTTTGCACTTGGTGCAATACATCTGTTTAGCCGGATCATCTATAACGTTCTTACTGGCTTTCAGCCACTCCAAGTCTTTGGTGAATCCTCCAACTTTATGCTCTAGTTGTAGGGCCATCGCAATAGCAGCATCCAGTGTCATAGCCCCCACACAGCGGATGATCATGATTTGTCTTAGCTGTGGGGTCAGACCGTTAATGAGCCACTAGGTTATAACATCATCCGGTAGATTAGCATGTGCCAGAGGCAATTGTCTTAAATGAGTTCTAAACAATGTTGCATATTCCTGAACAGTCTGGTGCGGCTTCTGTCGATTATTCTGCAAATAGTCGAAGATTTCGACGGGATTCTTCTTCAACCGAAACCTCTATAAAAACGCATCCCTTACCGCATCATAGTTAACGAAGTGGTTGATATCATACTCTGTTAACCACCTCACTGCTTCATTGACTATTGTTGCCTGAAATACGATGGCCTTGTACGTCGGATCGGGTGGATGATTCAGCACTGCATAGCTTATCTCAAAGGTGCACACATGTGCATCAGGGTCGTCACCTGGAAATCCACCGAACTTTGTGTAAGTCACCCCGGTTGGAACCGATCGAAGTGGAGGTGGTTGTTGCTATTGTTGTTGCTGTTGTTGACCACTCATTGTGCTATTAATGGTACCGTTGCTGTCTCCTGAGTTTTGAGGAGGTGTCTCTCGTCCTTCGGAATCTGTATTATCAAATTGCTCACCTTCCGGCTCAAAAATAGCGTTCAGTCTCTTACGTATCTCTAAATCAAATAGTCTATCCTTAGCTTTGGTATCAAAGGTAGACAAGTTTGCCTCGAACAGATCCACTAGGGGGTATCACACTATCACCGAAAAATGGTAAATTCCCACCAACTGGTACCGAACTTTCACCGGAACTTGTCGAACTTTCACCGAAACAGGGTATACTTCCACCGGCAACGATCTCTCTGGGTAACACAACTTTATCCTTAGAAAGGTTCAAATTCTGACCAAATGGTATCGCAGCAATTACGCACTGCGTCCCTGTACACTGAGAAGTTACTGCACCTTCTTCAGAACGTACCGGAATTACACCGAACTGGTACCGGAATCACTGCTAACTGGCTCCGATCCTTCAACAACTGGGCTTAAATGGCCTACACTTCTACCGCTTGTGGGTGTCCCTAATAAATTTGGGACTGCCCAGGGGTGTTGGTCTCTTTTGTACTTCGGGTAAGACTCGCCATACCGAGTAACCGGCATATATCACCTCTGCACCGCTTGCCTTACGTATTGCTCTAACTTTACTAAGTATTCTCAATCTATTGCCATCTTCCCATAGACGGTGCCAGTGTTAAAAGTGCTCTTTTCCGTCACAAACACTTTTAAGTTCTTTTCGAGTTCTTGGGGATGGTAGGGGTCTGATAAATCAGAGGCCCTGTATCTTATTTTCCCATTTAACTTATCAAATAAGCAGTACATTATTATCTAGTATCGGATTCTCTATACATGTTTACTGTTCATACTTTGGTTAAGTTTTTCCACAGACTTGTTATCGATAACATCACATTACTGTGTTAATCACAAATTAACGTCACTTAACAAAGTAAGAGTCACAATACTTAGAATTTAAGAACGCTGCACTACGATATCTCCACAGGCCGCAAATCGCCCAGATAGACAGTCTAGCGATCCCATCTCCTCGCTACCGGAGAACCACCGTAATGCCTTTTCATTAATTGATAAAAAGGGTACAACACTTCACTACGACCTTTCGGTACGTGCGGTATAGGAAAATATAAATTACATAATGCCAATACGGCGCCTTACAGCTTCTATGAGGAGGCTACACAAAAGTGATCTTGTGGAATATGCGAGGTTGAAAGATCTATATTCAAAAGAAGATAAAGTACAAGATTTGTGAGACAATGATGAAGATGATGGCATGACAGATTTTATTGAGGATTGGTATCAAAATGACAGTGAGAGCATTGATATTTCTAAAAATGAGAAATATCTTCGAGAGGAATGTCTAAAGCATGTATATGAAGGAAGTCATTTGACATGACTAAGTGCGAGCTTACTTATTCTCAATCTTTAAAATCATTTTGGATGGACTAATGTATCTGTTTCGGCACTATCAAGGTATAATTTTCTATTTTCTATCTATTTATATATATATATATATATACATGCATAAATATATACATATAAATATATACATATAAATATATGCGTATATAGACATACACATAATTATATATGAATGCATACACACATATACACACATACACATATTATGAGAGTAAGGTCAAATTATACATACCTGTATCGAATGAAGATGTTTTGTCCATCTAGCCTTTAGAATTGTCCACCCAACCTTTAAAATCTTCGTGACACATCTGTTTCTTCTATTCTAGTCGACCTAATACCTGTGCTGCTAACTCTTTTAAGTACTTTGCATACAAATATTGAGTATCAATTAGCTATGGAGGTATTAGGTCATTAGGAAAATGGGAGAACCAAATTTATCTTGAAGATTTTGAAGGATGGAAAAATAATTTTAAAGGATGGGCAGAAATAAAGTGTCCATTCAATGCAGGTTTTTATTCTTACTTTAGCTAAGGTAAGAACAAGAACTTGCATTGAATGGACACTTTTTGTCCGCCCATCCTTTAAAGCTATTCATGCATCTTTAAAAATCTTCAGGATAAATTTGGTCCTCCTATTTCCAAATGAACTAATACCTCCAGAGCTAACTGATACTTTATATTTGTAAACAAATATGTAAGCCTTAGTTAGCTAGGCAGGTAATAGAATTATCAAATCGGAGATAGCCAAACGATTCAATGGTCTACAAACCACAATACACAAAAAGAAAATTAGAAATGAAACTTTTAACTGATACTTAATCCTTGTAAAAAAATATGTAAGTCTTAGTTAGCAAGGCAGGTAATAGATGGCCTATAAAATGGGAGACAACCAAACGATTCAGTTGTCTAGATATGAAAGTCTGCAAACCACAATACACAAAAAAAAAAAAAAAAAAAACCAAAATCAAATATACACAGCTACACATGCATACATACATACATACACATTCATACATACACATTCATACATACATACATACATACACATATATACACACACATACATATATGCATACACATACGCATACATATATATACATACATATAAACCTATAAAACACATATAATCAAATACATAGATATACACATATGCATACGTATATGCATGCACATGCATATACGCATCCACATACACATACACATAAGCATACACATATATAAAATCTTTATGCATATATATGTATATTTATTTATTTATTTTATTAATATATCTTTTTTTTATGAACTTACATGTTATTATCTCAAAAGTTTTTACCAAGTCAGAATATTCTTCCTTCTTCACATGATGTAATGAAGAAGATAATCAACAATCTTGGTAAAGATTATCAATGTATACATGCATGTCCTAATGATTGTATTTTATATAGAGGTGAATATGTAGACTCTTTGACATGTCCAAAATGTCAATCTCCTCGACGTAAGGACGAAGAAGGTAAAATCCCAAAAAAGGTATTGAGACATTTTCCATTGGCTCCATGGATTAGAAATATGTTTCAAAGCCTCAAATTATCAAAGCTTTTGACATGGGGACATGATCATAAAAGTACTGATGGAATAATTAGAATTCCTCATGATAGTGTTGCTTTTCAGCATTTAGAATCAAGATCATAGGCATGATAATCAATGAGTAATGATAATGAGCAGTGTAGGCTATGATGTGAGCCTAACTCTCTTTCAAAACTAATTAGCAATAGCTCGAAATTGAAGTGATCTAGCCCGTGAATTTTTCAAACATCTTTTATAGATGAGCCATTTGAATTTGAATTTGAAATCTTCATTGGCTCTCACTAAAAGTGATCCTCTAATCTAGGAGATATTCTCTCAAGCAGAGTCGTAACTTTTCCAACTAAAAAACTCCACGAGTTCAGTGGTGGTTACAAATATTCTTCCAAGTCAAATTGACTTTTACAAATGGTAAAAGATAAAGGCTTCCTAGCAATGGTTTCCATGGAGCTTCCATAAACTCTAGCCAAATGTGTAGGCTTGATATTTGCACCAACAATGCATAATGTATCTACTCCATTTTATATTTATGTATGTGTATCTACATAATGTGTATATATCTTTATATATATTATGATCCTCCTTGATTGGAGTAGCTATATATAGAGGCATAAGTTCAGGAGGAGAGACATCTCTCTAGTAGGACGTCAGAGGAATAGATGCAATGTGTATATATACTTCAATCAAAATTAGTGTTTCTGAATTAGGATTTTTGAAATACAATTTCTGAATTAGAATATTTATAATAGGGTTTTTGAATTAGGAATATATATATATATATATATATATATATATATATATATATATATGTGTGTGTGTGTGTGTGTGTATGTATATATGTATTGTTATAAAATGAGATACACACACACACACACACACATATATATATATATATATATATATATATATATATATATATATATATATATATATATATATATATATATATATATATATATGTATATATATATATATATATATATATATATGTATATATATATGTGTGTGTGTGTATGTATATATGTATTGTTATAAAATGAGATATATATACTATAATATATATATATATATGTTGGGATAGATGGATGGATGCTCCAAGAGACTGAGTAGGTAATGCTAAACCTGCTTTGTACCAGCCCTCTTTTGCTTCAGAGTTGATAAATAGACCTTCTTAGCTTTCCAATAACACCAAAAAATGGCTTATGATCTTTGGAAGTGATGTGAGTAATGGTTGAACCAAAACAGATAACTTTGAAGTTCACAAACTCAAGAAAACCTTCTATTTATGTCTTCACACCTGCTGGATGTTTTAGTCAGTGTGACCAGCACAGTAGAAATTGATAAAATTCCTTCTAGGAGTATTTAATTAGCTTAGTAAGCTACCATTTTCAAGTGGAATGATGTAAAAAGATAAACTATGCTAAGAGAAATCAATTTAGCAAGTTTAGCTATACCCCCGACTTTTTAGGACTATAGAAGAAAATGACCAGAGTTCACCTCGACGCAGATTTCTCTTAAATGGCTGAATAGAATTACTTCAAACTTTGAGAGCATGTAGATGACTTTGAGCTGAATCCAACAAGCTTTGAATCACTTGATTTGGTGCAGAATTGACCGAGATATGCCCTTGACAAGTTGATAGACTTTTGAGTAGTCTAACAGAGAACTCAGAGATTAATGATGTAAATGTATCTATTAATTAACACTTGTATTCAATCCCATTGGCATGAATAACATTGCCTAATGGTGTAGAGAGGTGTAGGCTATGTTATAGTCCTCACACACACTCAAACTCAGTAGAATGAGGCTCGGGAATGATCTCTCCTACCAGCGACTTTTCATGTTCTCTTTTTTTATGTAATGAACAAAGTTTTGAATTCAAATTCAAATTTTGGCTCCCTATGATCAAGCTCCTAAATGCTTGGAGATATTCCTTCAATCAAATGAGCTACTTTTCCACGACTCACTTTGGTAGGTGATTACAAAAGATTCCAAGTCAATTTGACTTTTACAATGAGGTAAAGTGGTAATTAGCCACTAGCATATGTTCCTATGCTTCTTCATGTATGTGTAGACTTTAATGTATCCTTTGAGCCAAATGTGTAGGCTTGCAATTTACACCAACAGCTCCCCCTCAAGCCAAACATTTTGGCTTAAGTCTTCATCTTCAATCTTCAAGTATATCCTGCAATCCAATCATGGATTTGAACCTGCAAAGTTTTGTTCCATCCAAAGCTTTAGTCAACAAATTTGCACATTGCATGTTGGTTGATGCATAGGTAAGTTGAATGTCCTTGCTTATCAATTTCTCTCTCACATAATGGTAATGAACCTCTATGTGTTTGGTCCTAGCATGATAGATAGGATTAGCTGCAAGGTGAAGAGAACTTGTATTATCCCCAAAGGTAATTGGTGACCTAGTATACAAACCCAATTCTGTATACAAAAGCTTAATCCAGATTGCTTCTTGTGTGGCATTAGCCAGTCCTCTATACTCCGCCTCTGTGGAAGACAAAGCAACAGTAGGTTGCTTCTTTGAAGACCATGAAATTGGTTTGTCACCTGCAAAGGAAATATATCCAGAAGTGCTCCTCCTATCATCCTTGCATCCTGCCCAATCTGCATCTGAATAAATTTTGATATCAATATCTGAAGTGTAAGGGAAATACAAACCATGGTTCTGTGTACCCTTGGGATACTTCAAGATTCTTTTGGCAGCCTGTAAGTGAGGTATCCTTGGCTTGTGCATAAATTGACGTAGCACACTAACTCCATATGCAATATCAATTCTTGTGAGAGTAGCATAGTTCAAGCTACCCACCATACTTTGATAACCTGTAATGTCTTTGACTTCATCACCTTCATGGGCACTTAGTTTTAGGTTTACCTCCATTGGAGTGCTTGCTACTTTAGCATCCTGCAAGTGAAACTTCTTCAACATATCCTGTACATACTTTTTCTGAGTAATGTATATCCCTGAATTAGTGTAAACTAATTCAAGCCCTAGAAAATACTTCAATAAACCAAGATCATTGATCTTGAACTCCTTCATCATCTGGCTTTTGATATACCTGATTCCATTGACATCATTACCTGTAATGATGATGTCATCAACATAAACACAAAGATATATTACCTCTGAATTACTTCTCTTAATGAATAGAGAAGTGTCAGCCTTGCTCATGACAAAACCTTGGTCTTGAAGGTATGTAGTTAACCTGTAATTCCATGCCCTAGGTGCCTGCTTCAATCCATATAAAGCCTTTTTAATTTGCAAACATAAGTTACCTTCTTAGGGTCCTCATAGCCAGGAGGTTGTGACCTTCAAACTTCTTCTGAAATCCATCCATTCAAGAAGGCATTCTTGACATCCAATTGGTACATGTTCCAATTCTTTGATGCAGCCACACTTACCAACACTCTGATTGTTGGCATCTTGGCCAGAGGAGAAAATGTCTCTTCATAGTCAATGCCTTGGGTTTGTGCAAACCCTTGGCTACCAATCTGGCTTTGTACCTATTAATTGTTCCATCAGAATTTCTTTTCAACTTAAAGATCCATCTGGATCCTATTACCTTCATAGAATCCTTCTTGGGTACTAACTCCCATGTGTCACTCTCTTTGAGTGCTTCAATCTCCTCATCCATAGCTTCTTTCCATTCTGATTTGGTTATTGCTTCTTCATATGAACCTAGTTCTTCATTTGACAAATCTTTGGCAAGATAAACTGAATGTTTAGTAACAAGAGATGTATCATACCCATATCTGATAGGTTTCTTACTTTCTCTTTGAGATCTTCTGATTGATTGAGTTGATGATTCAGGTATGTCTTCAAGCTTCTTCATCTTCATTTTGCCCTTGGACTTCCATGCCTTGAAATCTTCCAGGTTGATAGTATCTTCATCATCTAAACGTGAGGCTTCATTCTGAATAGGTTCCTCCTTTGAAAGTTTTGGAAATTCCTCTTCCAAGTCATAGGGTAGTTTAACCTTCCTGCATTCATTCTCATACCAAGAATCATTTTCATCAAAGATCACATCTCTGCTTACCATAAATCCCTTACTAGTAGGATTATAAAACCTGTAACCTTTTTTATTTAAATCATACCCAATGAAAATGCATTTTTCAGCCTTTGGATCTAGCTTACCTCTTATCTGAGAAGGAATGTGCACATATGCTACACATCCAAATATTTTGCAGTGATCTAATGATGGTCTCTTACCATGCCATGCTTCATAGGGTGTCATACCATCAAGTGACTTAGATGGTAAACTGTTTATGAGGTAAGTAGCAGTGGAAACACTCTCTACCCATAGATAGTTAGGTAACTTCTTCTCATTAAGCATAGATCTAGCTGTCTCAACAATTAACCTATTTCTTCTCTCAGCTACCCCATTTTGTTCAGGAGAATGCCTTGTGGTTATCTCTCTTTTGATGCCTCTGTCCTGCAAAAAGTCTTCAAATTCATTGTAGAAGTACTCACCTCCTCCATCTGACCTTAGCCTCTTCAAACTCCTTCCTGTCTGGTTTTCAACTAATGCAAGATATTTCTTAAAACAATTAAATACCTCATCCTTGTGCTTCATGAAGTATAATACAGTCCATCTGCTATAATCATCAATGAAAGACACATAGTACCTTGAACCTGAGACTGAGGGGTCTTTGCTAGGTCCCCAAACATCTGTGTGTACAAGCTCTAGGTAGTCTTCATGCATATATCCTTTCTTGGAGAAGGGTAACCTGTGAGACTTACCAAATTGACAAGCACCACACTTGTAAATCATATGTTGTTTGGATACATTAGGTATCCCAAGCACACATTGGTCCCTGCACATTTGTTTCAAGGTTCTTTCTCCTATGTGCCCTAACCTTTTGTGCCAAATCTCAAGCTCTGAAAGTGTTTGATCTTTATAACTGTATAGTGCAATATTCTTTGTATCTTCCAACTCAAAAGTGAAAATTCTACCTGATTTTTCTCCTTTAGCAATCCTCTTGAACCCATGTCTTGGGTCCTCCACATATGCTCCATATTGATTGAATCTGACCTGCAAACCTTTCTCCACAATCTGACCAACACTCATCAATTTTTGGTAATGGTTGGTACATAGAGTACCCTGCTCAATAAATTCTGATTACCATCAGAAGTCTTAACATTTCCAACTTTAACTACTGAATGCTTTGTATCATCACCTGTTTGGACTTGATGTTTACCTTTTGGTTCTTCAAGATCAGAGAGTAGTGCCACATTGCCAGCCACATGATTTGAGCACCCTGATTCAATGTAGAATAGGTGGTCATCATTTGTACCTGACTTTGAAGTCATGTTCATGATAAAAAGAGAGTCATCCTGCTCCTCTGTGTAGTTGTTGTAGTCCTTTCTAGTTTTTGAATCCTCCTTGGTAGTTGCCATTGTAATTGTTGTTGTAATTGTTGTTGTGGCCTTGGTGATGGTTGAACCTTCCTCTTGACTGTGAGTATCCACCTCTTTGGTAGCCTCTTCCTCTCTGATTTTTGTAATTCCTGAAACACTCATCTGTGGTATGATCTGATAAACCACAAATGTTGCATGGTGATGAGTTATAGGGTCTCCCCCTACCTTGATTACCTCCTCTGCCCCTTCTTCTTGAAGATCTACCTCTCCCTACATAGTTGGCTTGGGAGGTAGAGCCTTCATCTTCCATCTTCTTGCTCTTGCCTTTATCCTTAGACTTCTTATCAGTGTATAGGGCAGAAGAGTTATTACCTTTGGATGTATCTCCATTTTTTGTGAGCTTTGCTTCATGTGTAAATAGTTGTCCCATGAGAGTTGTAAGATCTGGAGTGTGCATGTCCATGTAGAGATCCATTGCAGTGGTGAAGCTTTCCCATTTGTCATCAGCCTTGATTCCATTGATCACTTGCCTTACAATTTGTTCTTCTTCAATCTCTTCTCCTATGCTTGCTAACTGACCTGCAACATCTTTGATCTTGGTCACAAATTCTGAAACAACTTTCTTAGGTTGCTTCCTTAGTGTTGTGAATTCAATCCACAACTGATTTTTCCTAGCCCTTGTATTGGAGGAAAAATATGATGATAAGGTTTCCCAAGTTTCTTGGGATGTCTTACAATTTCTGATATGTGGCAAAAGAAAGTCAGAGATAGAGTTGAGTAAATAAGACCTTGCCAATGCATCCTTAGCACACCATGTGTTGAGCTTTTCTTGTTCTTCCTTCGTTGGAAATCCTCTTGCTTTGAATGAGGGCAATTCCTCATCTCCTAAGATGTATCCATAGAGACTCCTTCCTTGTAGGTCGGTCTTCATCCTTAGAGACCAAGCTTGATAGTTGTTCCTGTCCAATTTATCAATAAATGAAGGAAAACCATCTCCCATTTTACCTCTATTGCTCTGATACCACTGTTGGGATAGATGGATGGATGCTCCAAGAGACTGAGTAGGTACTGCTAAACCTGCTTTGTACCAACCCTGTTTTGCTTCAGAGTTGATAAATAGACCTTCTTAGCTTTCCAATAACACCAAAAAATGGCCTATGATCTTTGGAAGTGATGTGAGTAATGGTTGAACCAAAACAGATAACTTTGAAGTTCACAAACTCAAGAAAACCTTCTATTTATGTCTTCACACCTGCTGGATGTTTTACTCAGTGTGACCAGAACAGTAGAAATTGATAAAATTCCTTCTAGGGTTATTTAATTAGCTTAGTAAGCTACCATTTTCAAGTGGAATGATGTAAAAAGATAAACTATGCTAAGAGAAATCAATTTAGCAAGTTTAGCTATACCCCCGACTTTTTAGGACTGTAGCAGAAAATGACCAGAGTTCACCTCGACGCAGATTTCTCTGAAATGGCTGAATAGAATTACTTCAAGCTTTGATAGCATGTAGATGACTTTGCGCTGAATCCAACAAGCTTTGAATCACTTGATTTGGTGCAGAATTGACCAATATATGCCCTTGACAAGTTGACAGACTTTTGAGTAGTCTAACAGAGAACTCAAAGATTAATGATGTAAATGTATCTATTAATTAACACTTGTATACAATCCCATTGGCATGAATAACATTGCCTAATGGTGTAGAGAGGTGTAGGCTATGGTATAGTCCTCACACACACTCAAACTCAGTAGAATGAGGCTCGGGAATGATCTCTCCTACCTGCGACTTTTCATGTTCTCTTTTTTTATGTAATGAACAAAGATTTGAATTCAAATTCAAATTTTGGCTCCCTATGATCAAGCTCCTAAATGCTTGGAGATATTCCTTCAATCAAATGAGCTCCTTTTCCACGACTCACTTTGGTAGGTGATTACAAAAGATTCCAAGTCAATTTGACTTTTACAATGAGGTAAAGCGGTAATTAGCCACTAGCATATGTTCCTATGCTTCTTCATGTATGTGTAGACTTTAATGTATCCTTTGAGCCAAATGTGTAGGCTTGCAATTTACACCAACAATATATATATATATATATATATATATATATATATATATATATATATATATATATATATATATATATATATATATATATATATATATATATATATATATATATATGTATATATATATATATATATATATATGTGCATGTGTGTGTGTGTATGCATGTGTGTGTATGTATGTGTATCTATATCTGCGTATGCATGTGTGTGTATGTATGTGTATTTGTATGTGCGTATGCATGTGTTGTGTGTGTCTGTATGTATGTGTATGTGTATATATGTATGTAAATATGATTATGTGAGTCTATGTGTGTGTACATATGATTATGTATGTGTATGTGTATGTGAGTATGTGTATGTGTCTATGTGTGTATTCATTATATGCATGTAACTACATGCATCTATATGTGTGTGTAAAAATGTGCATGTATGTGTGTGTATGTATAAATGTGCATGTGTGTATATATATGTGTGTAAATGTGCATGTATGATGTATATGTGTGTATGCGTGTATTTGTACCTCTAGTCTCACTATTTTCTCTCTCTCTCTCTCATATAGATACATACATACATACATAAACACACATACTCATATCCACATATATATACATAAAAGCAATGCGGATCGTGCATTATTGCGACGATGAGCCATAAGTGTTCGCATCTCTTTTAGACACCACTTATGCGATCATCCTGTCCCAAACTCTGTCTCAAGTGAATTAAGTACGTATTTTTTATCCCTCTCATCATGCTCACTACAAAAATAAAACAAATCATGTAAATAAAAGGTAAGATATTTATTTCAGTTTACATGTAAACTTTATACTTACTTGCACTGCAAGTGGACAAGGCGCAGGTAAGAGTCGCATAATGCTCGCATTCTTATCTTGAACTCCAATCCATTCCCTACGTACACAATGTTTCCCTCTGGCTCTATATCGCACTCTAGCCCTAAGGTGCCTATGCATGTCCTCATAGGCACCTGTGCTCTGCTATCATGATCTGGAGGTGGTATAGGTGTCCTGAAAATAGATAGATAAAAATAAATAAAAATATGTATTATAATATCATTAAAAATAATTATGAAAAAAAACATACCTATGAGCAGATAGCTATCTTCCTGCATGTGGAACCATAGAAGAGCCATCCTCTGATCACTGGGTAAGCATCTAGGTCATAAAATCCAGCTCATCATCAACCATCTTTGAGTTCTCATGCATGATGATCCCTAGAGTATCAGGCGGAACTCTTGCTCTCATAAGACTTCTTATGAGAGTGAGTTTCGCCTTTTTATGAGAGTGCCAACGTATAGACGAGGTGTGTATGTGTGTATGTGTGTATGTGTGTGTTTATATATGAGTGTGTGTGTGTAGCTCAGTGATGAGTAGCACCTCCTTTAATGTCAATCCGGGAAGACATGAGGATGGTATGAAGACCACGAGCAAGTGGAAGCACAAGTGCGTGAGTGAGAAGCACACAAGCACGCACACACATACACACACACGCGCACACACAGTAAGAACAAAGAGAGTAAGACAATGGAATCACTTCTATTGCAAGAAAGTTCTCATACAAGCTCAAACTACAAGAAGCTACCCCAAAAATGAGCTCTCTAGCTCTATTTATAGTTTTTGACTAACTTTGGCCCTGTTCAGACCTAGTGTCCGGCCTAGTTAAAAATTAGGTTCCGGGGCTTATTTGAGGGCCCAAACGAGATCTAAAAATTATGAAAATTGGCAGGCAACTACATCTAAGGCTCCCCAAGCTCGAGGACTCCTCGGCTTGTACAAAATGGAGCTACAAAAAGGTGAAATGATATTTACAAGGGTTTGTAGTGATGAGAATCACTTTAGAATGATGTTGGGGTTTTTGAAAAAAATGAAGGGTAGCCTCAGTGCTAGATCTGCATGTGTGTCCATACTTGCTTCTTCCTGCATCCTGTCAACACTCTCCCCCCCCTAGGGTCTGTCGCCCCTGACAGACCTCTTTTCCGCCGTTTGATCAATGTATTTTTGCAGGAGGTCGGTTGCCAATTCTTGTTCTTTGATTTTTAAACCTCTGATCAGATCTCGTTGCAAGGCCTCCCAATCCACTGTACCAGGCATGTCAGGTTGTGGCATCGTGTAAAGCTCGGATTGCATCGTTTGCTCGCATGCAAAGAGATGGAGTAGATGCGTAGGCCGTGGCGCAAATACCTCTGAATGTGCTTCCCAAAACCCCGTGGTGAACATGTCGTCAAATGTTTGCTTGTAGCAGGCAGGGAGATATCTTATGCGTGCATGCCATGCGTAAGCCACTCGTATGCTCGGGGTTGTGCTCATATCATATAGCAGGTCGTAGTTACCATTAATAAACCCGGGAATAGGAGGTTGAATACGGCATACATTGCGAAAAGTTTTGAGTACGACCTGCATCATGTCGAGGATCTTGAGCATCATCTGGGCAGCGATATCTGGCATAGGGTGGAGGCGTGGTATCCAATGTCTGATGGTTGCAATCATGTATGACACTGTAGGAGTACCGGTTGGGGGGGCGATAGCGGGGTAGTTGAGCCATTCTTTACAGTTTGCGTTATTCTGAACCTTGATGGCAAAAGCTTTCCATGATCTGCGTCTTTGCACTGGCCCAAAACACGGATTGTACTTCAAATGCATGGGGGCATGATCCCATGTTCGAAGCATTTCTGGGTAAGTTTCGAGTAACTTTTGCCTCCACGTTGGTTGGAATATGGCCCCTTTTCGTGCCGTTTCTGGTATGTCTTCTGGTTCGAACTGTGTGGCAAATGTTGGGCACTTGTTGGTGACTCGTTTGATTTCTGCATTGTAGTCAGCCAACAATACAAAATAGGGCTTGTATTGCAGTTCTGAACTAGTGATAAGGCGTCTAGGGGCGATGTGCCTGAAGTATTCTGAGTGAAGGATGGTGTCCTCAATGGCCTTCATTGCCAGCATCTGAGTGGATATCCGCTCCTGATGAGTTTTCCCCATCTCCTCTACTTGTTTCATCCATGCCGATAGGGGTTCCTCATAGGTATCTTGACCTTCTTCTGTTACGCGTCCTCCTGGGAGTGGTTGAGGCTCGTAGTCGTCGTCGAATGCTTCCTCCACGGGGATGGTAACTGCTTCTTCTTCTGACGGTTGCTCTGGTGGGGAAGGGGGTCGTTCGTGCTGCATCAGCTTCAGTTTTAATTCTACGATCTGCTGCCGTAACTCCAGCACGTCGTTGGGCGTTGAATGTTCAGGTTCGGTTGAAGTAGCAGCGTCTGTCATTTCTTTATGTTCCTGTCGGTGTGGTGTAGACTCTTGGGGTCTCTGTAAGTCCTTTAGCTGGTCGGCAAGCTGATCATGTGCTTCTAATAAATTGGCATACGTTTCCAATATTTGTTGTATGCTTTTTGAGGGGACCGCTTGAAATTTGACCGGGTCTATGGGTGCTCCCGGGGTGTTCTCCATGGCAGCCTCGAGGTTCTCTTGGTTTTGTTGTTGAAGCCGTCTATTCTCTTCTTGCGCTGCTGCCAGATGTCGTCGTAGCAAAGCCATGTTTCGTTGAAGCCGTGCATTGCGGCCCATTTGATCGCGCAGCTGTTCCTCCATGGCTTTGCTCTCTTCCATATGTCTCGCTTTGAGTTGCGCATTTGCCTGTTCGAGGGCGGAGATCTTGCTTTGTGACTCCGTATGAATGAACTCCAAAGCATTGACACGCTCTTGGAGTGTTGCTGAGAGGGTGCAAAGCCCTTTGTTATTTTCTTCCAATAATGTATATTCTTGCTTAAGCTGAGTGGCAGCTTCAAGCATCGTGTCGAGTGCAAGACTAAATGAGGTGGAAGATGCAGGGGGTTGGGAAGTGGGAATGGGAAAAGGGGATGTTGTGCCTACCGTGTGTGGAAGTGGTGATGTGAGTGTAATAACCTGTGATGGTGTTGTGAGAACAGTGGTGGTGGGTGATCCAGCGGATGGTGAGATGTCCATGGGATCGGACATGAGTGAGTGTGATTCGTGAAATGTGAACACCGGGACGGTGGGTGGTGTGATAGTGGTGGCCGTGAATGTGGGGGAGTGAATTTGGGGATGGGACTTTTTCTTATGTTCCTCGACCTGTTGAAGAATGTTTACAAGGTAGGTCCAGAAGGAGGGTTGGGTGGTTAGTGTGGTGCTCGAGGCAGTTACAAGGGACGGGGTAGGTAGAATTTGGGGGGGAGGAAATGGAGGGGTGGAGGGTAAAGAGAAGGAAAGAGTCTGACTAGTGACAGATGGTTGTCCAAAGGCATGGGGGAAGAAAGGGTGACCTAATTGAGGTTCAAAAGCCTGAGTGACAGAGATGGATGAGGGTGAAGGGAGGAGAGTGGAAACGGGGGTGTGTACAATGGTCTCACTATAGGAGGAGAATGTTTGTGTAGAAAGACACGTGGAGAGAGGCTCTGAGGGTGGGATAGGAGATGATGGGGGAGATGGGGCATGCGTAATTTCATCCGGTTCATCATTGTGCCTAGGGCTAATCATGTGCACATCTTCTGATGTGGACGTAGCTAACGCGGTAGATACTTCCATCTGAATCATCTTTCCTTATCGCGGCCGTGTATCAATTCTTCTTTGATCATAAGCAGGGTTCTCTTGATAGACCATGGTTCTCATTGCTTCACTGATGCCACAGGTGTCCGCCAATAGATTCAGTGATTCTACAAACTGGGAGTCGATATGCTCTGACTGTAACATCTGGTTTACTAGGGCCCTATTTGCTTCTTCTGACATTTTATGGCGTCTTTGTACCTGCTTGATTGTTTGGTATAGTCGTTTGAGCTGTGCCGTATATGCAGGGGCTTCGTCTTCGCTCTCTTCAGGGTTATCTCTTGGTGCCTTCTCCTGAGCTTGTGTGCTTAGTCTTTGAGGAGGTGGTGCCACTCCTATCTCCTGTACACTACTTGTCTCGCCTCGTGCATGTTCTCTTTGGGTTGATGCCCCCGGATCGACGTTGTCAGGGCAACCTTCACTGTCTGATAGATGAGCCGTCTGCAGAAATGTTTCAAAATCAAAGTTTGGGTCCTCGGTGAAGGTGGCCATCGCTGCAAATTCCGCATCGGTAGGTAGCGGAGGGGCAGAAGGAGTGGGTTGTACCACCTCTCTTGGTTGAGGCTCCTGGAGATGGATTGTGATTGGTGCCACCGGGGCTTCCTCTCTAGTGGAGACTTCGGTGGTGGTTGCTGGAGGGATCAGGACTTGTGAAAGGGATCCACGCATTCTTTTTGCAGGCTGACTCCCTGACTTTCGCCCTTTGAACAGCTCCAGGTGTGCATATTTTAGGGCTCGAGCAACTGGCACATCATATGCCAGACATCTGTAGATGATTCTAGTCAATGCACAGCAACCATGTAGAGTGGGCTTCCTCACCCCCCGCTTGCCTGCCTCATACGCCTGATCTAAGATCCATACCGGCATCTTAATGGGCAAGCTTCCGGTCTCTGCTAAATACAATCCGTACCATATCTTCTTGTGAGGCTGAGTGAAGCGGTCCTGAGCTGGAAATGCGAAGTGCTGGAGGCACATCCGCAGGGGTATGGCGATGTTGGGGGTGAGGGCGCACATGTCTTTAAGCTTCTTGACTCTATTGCTTTTCATTGATTCTGGTATCAAGGGGTCGCGATCTGAAGGCACATGAGTGCCATACATTTGAAGGGCTTCCCTGATTAATGTTACATTTAATTCAAACTTCCTCATCTCCTCCAGATTAGATAAGGAGGGCACCCAGAATGTGCCTGAATGATCTTTATCCCCGGTAGGTTTCAACGTAGCAATCAAGTAGTAACACCTGAGGAAGTCAGGTTTTGGTAGAGCTGCACTGAAGTAAGTTTGAAGTCCTGCCTTTTGCCAGATCTCTTGAAGTGGAGCTGCATTTTGCAAGGTCTCAAATTCTCTTGAAAAGAATTGGAAGGTCCACCAAACCCCTCCACACTCCATCTTGGACTCCCAGATGTGATCTGCGTCTCCCAAATCCCCTGGCATTTCATTGAACCAATGGGAGTGCCCTTTTACTCTTTCGGTTAGCCCACTGGGTGGATCTGGAATAGGAATCCTTCGCACATTCAAGAATTCTTCAGGCCTAGCCGTTGGTGGAGCTTCCACTGGCATGGCATCCCAATTGATAGGAGCACCAGATCCTGCCTGAGAGCTTGTGCCTGCCGCTGTTGCCATGAGAGTAGGTTGTTTATCTGCTGGAAGACGAAAGGCACATTAGTGTTACATAGGAAACAGGATGTAATGGTGTTCCCTTCACAATACTAATACGACAATCCCGGAGGTCAGTGATTAGTGGTGAGGTGTTTATGATATGTGTGAGTGGTGATTAAGGGTCAGTGTCATCCTAGATGCATACTTTGGTTATGCAATGGGCTCGGAATGCTTCTATGTTAGTGTGGACGGATTTACAGAATAGGGTCAGGGGGTTTAGTACACCGTTTAATTCTCCACACTTTGATACAGGAGTCGTAGCTCTTCGAGCTAAGGACAGGTGAAGATTTCGGTCTGAGAGTGTGATGTATGTGGGACCTTGTGGGTACCCATTTCCAGACGTTCCTGGGGTTGATGGGAGTGGGGGCAGTGAGAGGTGTAGGTGTCTTATCACTTTCTGTGTTGTTGGCCAAGAGTGCTTGTGAAAGCTGCTTCATCCTCGTGCCTGTAGGTGAAGTAATTTGGGCTTGTAAGCTAGCCTTGGGCACCCATATCTGTCTAGCATTAGGGGTGGCCTTCATTGACCGCTTAGGAACCCAAATAGAAATGGTACGCCTAGGGGTTATCCTAGGGGGCTTCTTCCCTTTGTTCCTTGATGGTGAGGCTCGTTTCTTGTTTCTTTGAGAATCTACTATTGGATCGGTGGGTTTTCCATCCTTGCGCATCCAGATCTGCTTCTCACCATGAGATGCTCCATATTGCGCGGGTTGGCGCTCCTGCCTCCTGATTAGCGGCCTCCTTCGTGTAGCGTGATGTTCGGTCCGTTCATTTAGCATCTTCTTGGACTCATTTAGGAACTCCTTCTTGGCTCCTGAACCTTCAGTAAGATTGCCCTTCCTCTGCACCATAGAAGTTTGGACAAGCACAACATGGTTATCTTCGTGTGGATTCCTGGAGGGACCAGGAGTTGGTGCCTGTTCTATTGGTTTGAGCGCTTGCTTTTCTAATTCAACCGTGAGACGACTTTGGCCTACCCAAGCCTGAAGAAGTCCACTTCTTAGGTTCAGGTTGACTGCGTGATCATAGATCCAGTCTTGGCCCAAGATAAGCGGTTCGGTCAGATCCTCGTCTTCACATACTAGCACTTTTACTGGCATGAGGACCTCTTGTATGTAGAGGGGAAGATCCACCTCTCCCATGCAGGGGGTTTCAACACCTCCTAATCCTATCAGATAGGCTTCTATGGGTTTTACCTCCAATTGCAGCTGCTGGCAATAAGAAAGCCGAACTGCACTTGTGGCTGCTCCTGAATCAATTAAAGCCCTCACACTTGTTGTGTTGTCTCTTTGTCCTATTTCTAGGGTCACAAAAGGTCGTCGGTCTACTATCTTATGGGTGCGTCCACCTGAAGCCTCACACATGGCCATGTGGTAGCCTGGAGACTCTTGAGTGTCAATCATAGGCTGGTCCCTTCCTAGTCTCCTCAACTTCATTCTTCTGATACGCTCTAAGGCCTCTGCCTGTGCTTCTTCCCGAATTCGTTTTTCCTCCTCTTTACGTTGCTTAGCAGTATTGAGTCGGCTTAGCATCTCCTCCGTGAGGGGTTCCTGATACAGTTTGACTCTGCATCCGCTAATATAGTTTGGGAGGACATCCCCCTCTAAAGTGGCTAGTTGTACTGCTCCACTTGTGGAGATCCTATTAATGATCATAGGTCCATAGCCTCTCTTTTCTAGCTTTCTTGCGTGTTGTTTCAATGTGTAGACTAACACTAGATCTCCTGCCTTCAAGCCCTTATCCTTCACATGGGCATCAAAGTATGCCTTTTGCCGTTTCTTTGCAGCATAGATGCCTGCTGCTGCTCGTAGCCTCGTCTCACCTAAACGCTCTAGATCAAAGATCCTAGAGGACAACTCGTGTCCATTCCACTCATGCTCTTGTGCTACTCTTAAAGCTGGAATTAGGAAATCTAAGGGTAGCACCGCATTTTGTCCGAAGACCATATGAAATGGGGTGGCATTGAGTACCGTTTTGTAAGCAACTCGGTATGCCCAAACAACATGATGAAGTTGTTTGTCCCAATCAGAGCGTTTATTATTTACAAGTTTCGTCAATACATTACACAGGATCTTATTCGTGCTCTCGGCTTGTCCGTTAGCCTGTGGGTGATAGGGTGCAGATTTCTTATGTATCACCATGAATTCTTGAAGGAGATTTTCAATGACCTCATTCAAGAAGTGCGTACCTCTATCACTAACCAACTCTATTGGTAACCCATATCTAGTGAACACATTTTCGAATAAGAACTTAGCCGTCGTTTGAGCATCATTCTTTGCCGTGGCTTTTACTTCCACCCACTTTGTAAGGTAATCTGTGGCTACAATAATGTATTCTGCATGGGAGTTCCTAGCTGGGGGGTTGATGGGACCTACAAAGTCTATACCCCACTTTGAAAATGCACGTCCTCCCATCATTGGCCTCAAGGGCATTTCATCCTTTCTTGTCGGATATTGGGCACGTTGGCATGTGTCGCAACTCTTCACATAAGTATGTGCATCCATATGAAGAGTGGGCCACCACAGTCCTGAGAATAGAATAGTCTTAATCACTCTGTCAGGCCCAAAGTGCCCACCTGCAGCACCGCTATGTGCCGTTTCTAAGACTTTCAAGTAGTCTGATTCAGGTACGCACAGTCTTAGGTAACCATCCTTGCCTCTTCGATACAGGTTGTCTCCTACTAAAGCATAGTCTTGAGCCTCTTGCTCCATGCTCCGTTTTCTTGCAATACTAGCCTGATTGGTTAATGTTCCTGTTCTCATGAACTCGACCAGTGGAGCACTCCAATCTGGGATTAATGACATGTGATAAAGAGTGGCATGCTCCACTGGGGGTCTCTCCTGGCACTCTGGACAGCTCTGGATCCACTCTTGTACTTCTTTGTCCATGCTAGGCCAATACACTCCTAAGCGTTTTAGATTCTGCAAGGTTCGTTGTTTAGAGTAGTGATTCCCTAGCGGTCCCTCATGGGCTTATTGCAGCCAACTAGCATGTTCATCATCCTCGACACAACAAGCTAATATGCCCTCATTATCTTGCTTGTACATGCTTCCGGCTAATATTTGATACTTTAGCGATTTTACAATTTCCTCTTTGCTTGTCTTAACATTTTTATTTGCAGGCCCGAAGGTTAGGACTGGTACCAACTTATTTGCCCATTTAGGTACAACTTCTAAATTGAACAGATAAGCATCGGGCAACTCATCAGACACTCCTTGCGGTGGCTCTCCTGAAGTGATGCGAGAAAGATGGTCAGCCCTAAGATGGGTTCTACCTTTCCTGACAACCACTTCAAAGTCGTATTCCATTAGTAAGAGGAACCATCTTACTAAGCGGCCTGTATTGCAAGGTTTATTGACCAAATATAGTAACGCTTGATGATCAGTGAAAAACTTGAACTTGTTGGCCAATAGGTAGTGTCTAAACTTCTTCACAGCATATATCATGCCTAAGCCTTCTCTCTCCGTTGTGGTGTAATTTCGTTCAGCTGCATTTAATTGCCTACTAGCATAGGCTATCGGCAAATCTAGGTTTCCTTCACCTGTGGGTTGTGCTAGCACACATCCTATTGCATGATTGGAGGCATCTACATGGACATGAAAGGGTTTGCTCCAATCCGGAGTAGTCAATATTGGTGCTGTGCACAAACGTCTCTTCAGCTCATTGAAGGAAGTCTCGCATTCCTCATTCCATTCAAAATTCGTTAACAGCCCATAAAGAGGTTTAGCTATGATGGCATACATGTGGATAAATCTACGGTAATATCCACAATGGCCCATAAAGGCTTGTACCTCTTTCACATTTCTTGGTCTGGCCAACTCTGCTATTGCTCTCACCTTGTCTTCGTCTGTTGATATTCCATTCTTCGAAACAATGTGACCTAAGATCTTACCTTGGCGTACCATAAACACACACTTCTCTGGATTCAGACACACTCGATAATCTCTACACTTGTTGAAGATTTGCCTAAGCTCAGGGATGTGGTAACTCCTTTCTTGGGAATGAGCGCATAAATCATCCACATATACTTCTAAGCTCTTTCGCAAGAACTCTTTGAAGACATGACACATGAGTCTTTGGAATGTTGCAGGTGCATTGGTGAGCCCAAATGGCATCACACGAAATGCAAAGATTCCCCATTCTGTGGCAAAGGCCGTTTTGTGCTGATCTTCGGGGGCAATGGCTACTTGGTTGTAACCTGAAAATCCATCAAGGAAGCTGTAAACTTCCTTGCCTGCAACACGCTCCAAAAGATGTTCGGTGATTGGAAGAGGATAACTATCTCGGATCGTAGCGGCATTAACTTTTTTAAGGTTAATGCACACTCGCAATTTCCCATTCTTCTTGGGCACCACTACGATAGGGGACACCCATTCAGTATGCTCAATCTCATAGATGAATCCGGCTTCAATCAGCCTGTCAATCTCCTCTTTTATTTTGGCCGCATAATTGTCATTATATGTGTAGGGTTTTTGTTTGGTGGGCTTAGCATCAGCGGTCATCGGAATCGTATGAGAGCAGATCTCTGGATCTACTCCTTTCAAGTCTCTATAATGCCATGCAAACACATCCCTATATTCCCTTAATAGGGCTACGAGCTCTGCTTCTTCTTCTGCACTTAGGTCATCTCCTATGTACGTACATCGTTCTTCGTTCCCTTCAATGGTCACTACAATTTTTTTGGTCTTTTCTTTATTGTCATATGCTTCTCCTATAATGGCCTCTCTCTTAGGCATTCGTACCAAAATTTTCCGGTCTTCCACTTCATATTTCTTGAAATTTTCTGGTACTTCAAACAATGATTCTTCCTCTTCTTGTCTTACTGCTTTCCTTTTCTTTTTCTTTTGACTTCCTTCACTTCCTTTCTTTGAATTTATCGTTTTAATACTCGCAAGGGGTTCTTCTTCTTTTTGGGTTAACACTCCTATGTCTTCTAAGTAGTGTTCCTCTGAGTCAAAGTAAGTATCCATCACAATGGATTCTAGATCATCGTCACTCTCTTCTTCTTGCATGGACTCACTAGGATCACACTCTTCCAACAAGGGCTGACACATGAACACTGAAATGTCATAACCCTCCTCATCACAATGAGGTGTCCATTGTTCTTCATTGACTGCAATGTCCATGGTAGCTAAGATTTCTGCCTAACCATGAGGCTCAAATTCCTCATCTGGAAATATCATCGGTGTATAGGCTGGGTCTTTTATTGGTCTATCTCCTGGGGGAGTTCCTTCTTCTCTCGCTTTTAGGCGCTTTTCCTCTTCCTCAGCGACCTTGCACATCCACAAGTGAGTATCTTCATGCAGCCAGGATGGTTCAGGTGAACTTCCAGAATGCACGGAGATAGAATCTTCTTTCGCTTTGTGGATAGGATTCCACTGTAGGGGTGGTACATCTCTGAAGGTGTGATCCTTCAGATTGACCTTGGTGGTGACCCCTAAGTGCTGTAAGTACAAGGAGTTGGTTCCCCAATCCTGTACTATTTGCAATTGTCGTAGGAAAGGTCTTCCTAGGATCATCTCGTAAACATTATTCTTCTCAAAGTCACATATAGCAAACGTATGTTCAAACTCCACACCACAAGTGGTTAGAGTTATCCCTTCAAGCAATCCGAGAGGTCTTTCAAAATGACCATCTGCCATTTGAAGTTTCATTCTCGTTGGTCTTAAGGTGGGTTTGCCCCATCGCTTCCATAGGGAGATGGTCGCGATAGCAACTCCGGCACCCGAATCCACAATTGCTTTGGTTGTGTAACCTTGATAGGTGATCGGAAGATAAGTGTTACCTTCTTCACCTTCGCTCATGTCTCCTATCTTGTCGAGAGGTATCTCGGGAACTTTCTGCTTAGAGCCTACTTTTGGTATATTGGATTCAAGTTCTGGAACCTGATCCTTCACATGATTCCAGAGCTCCGGTTTTGCCTTGAGCAGCTCCTCTACAGTGAGGTGACATTGAACCTTAGTGTTTTTCACAACATCAGTGTTCCTGGGAATCACTGAGTCTTCATTTCTTACCAATATCGTGGGCGCTCTGATCTGGAGAGATTCAGATTCCCATGGGCCTGTGAAATGAGGCAACTCTTGTAAAGAATTAGATTCAAAATCTAATCTCTCATCCTCTTGTTGCTCTGCTTGATCCCCATAGATAGAGGGAATGTCTTGGGGAAATTGATCATGAAGGTCATCAATCTCAGGAATAGGAGGGAAATCACCCTTCTCTTTGGCCCATTTCTCTTCTTGTATTTCCCGCAAGAACTCTGGAGAGTACTGTTGTATTGAAGGAGGTATTCCAGCATCCGTAGAATTAGGAACATAAGCTACCATTTGTGGTGAGCTTCCTCTTTCAACAACTGGTTGAGCTTGTGGAGGTAAAGAAATTTGTGATTTGTTTACCAACTGCTCTAATCTTTCTAGTAAGCCTTGGAAATGCAAATCCGGCTTGACAGAGTTCGTCTGATTGAACCTTTGGCTAGTCTCAAGTATAGCTTGAGCTTGTTCTACCATTTTCATGCACATTTTCATCCGTTCAATCTCTAAATCTGCTCTAGGGTAACTCTTGTCTAGGTTTGCAGCTGTTGGCCCTTCTTGAAGTCGAGCCTGGTAGGCCTTGAACATCATGTCCAAGCCTTCAGGAGTGGGGTCAGCTAATACTGATCCTACTCGGGGTGGTGGGTGGGTTACGAGGGGTGTGTTAGAGGGTGGAGAATTGGAGGGTGATGGGGATAGTAGTGGAGGAAGTGTGTGGGAGTGCGGTTGAGATGTGATTTCTGTGATTTTTGCCTTGGTTTCTCTCACGCTTTCTTCAAGTTCATTTATCTTTTTTGCCCATTGTCTCTTCATTCTTTCACGACTCTCCTTCCAGGCTCTAGTCCTCTTTTTGGTTATGCTCTCTGTTTCACTCACCTCGGGGCTCTGTTCGGGACCTACACCTTGGTGTTGTTGAAGTGCCTGGGCTCTTGTGATCACCTGCACAGGTGCAGTGGAAGTCACGCTTCCTATGGAGTCTACAACTAACCCCACAACATTGATAGGAGTGATCTTAGGCATGTTTTTGGGGTTTTTTGGGCAATCTCGTAGGAGATGCTCTTTCCCGCAGTCTTGACAAAAGCCCTGAATGGTTACTGGCTGAGGTAGTGTAGGTATAGGTAGTGGACAATCACGTACAAGGTGATCTCCCTGACATCTGAAACATGGCCCTCTAGGAAATGGGGGTCGTACCTGCCTAGGTTGAGGTCTAGAGTTGGGGTTTGTGTACCTGACATTAGAATACTCCGGTTCCCCGCTATTTTCACTTGGGTCCTCATAGTAGTATGACTCGTTATGCTCGGGTGACTGCATGTAGTAAGCCTGTGGGCTATCAAGATGTGCGGAGTCAAAACTATGGTCACTGGGGTCACTGTCTGATAGCAATGGGGTGGCTGGGACTATGGCTCTGTTCGGATTTTCTTCAGTAGATGCATACTTCACTGGGATCACATTGGTTGGAGTAGGGGGTTGCTGCACTAGGACTGGTTGAGGTCTCTGCTGCCCTTGATAAGGTGGCTGATAAGTTTGTTGCGGTCTGTTGTATTGTGGTGATGGGTACTGATTCTGGTATCTACCCTGTTGTGGATATGGCTGAGGATAATTTTGCCTAACAGTTTGTTTGTTATATGGGCAGTCTTGTGCCGTGTGATTGGTGTACCTGCGCTCTATGGTGCAGTACTGGCCACTAAGGTTCGCCTGAGGTTGGGCCATAATGGGGCATACACTTGCCATATGTTCGCCGCCACAATTGTAACACCGCTTAACTGGGGCAAATCTCGGAATTTGCTTACTAGAGACACCTAGTTTTTGGGCTACCTTCTCTGCAAGTTCCTCGATGGATGTGGATTGACCAGATGTCTGTTTACTAGAGCTATCAGAATCCTTATAGATTTTTGATAGTTCTAACTCTTCACCTAGATTGTCCTCAATGTCTATGCACATGCGCACGCACTCCTCTATCGTTCTAGGGTCCTTCAGGTACACATATGACCTGAGCTTAGTGCTCAACAATCCATCTAGGAACAAGGCCACTTGTTTGGCTGGTGTGGGTAACTCTGGCATAGGGCATCTCTCCAGATACTGTCTAAATCTTCTTCCAGCTAGTCTGACCGTCTCTTGAGGTGTTTGTTTGAAGCTATGAATTAGTGAGGAGGTGTTATGCCTGATTCCACTCTTAGAAAACTCAACAATAAATGCCTCTAAGAGTTGGTCTATGTTTCTGAAATGCCTCTCATTCAGTGGTTGGAACCACGTAAGGGCAGTGTTCCTAAGGGTTAGACCGAAAGCATTATATTGCGTGAATAGGTCCTCCACTTGTTCAGCTTTCAACACTTGTCGAAATTCGGCCACATGGTCATAAGGGTCTCCCGTGCCATCGAAATAATTCTTCATGGACTTCACAAGTTGGGTTGGTCGTAGGGTCCTAGTGTGTTCTCTCGGCCTTGGCAAAGGAAAATCATCAATGTCCCGGTGATTCCATGGGGTTCTATGTCTCTCAGTTTCTACTCTATTCCTACTGTTCCCGTTCTTTCTCTTCACAGGGAGTTGGCAAAACTTACCTCAGGTTTGTCTCTACCTCTATCTCTTTGAGCGCCATGAGCGTGGGAGGTCCCAGTTCCTTGATGACCAAAGGATACATTAGACCTTGGTTGGGGAAAAACAAATTCACCCTTCCAAGTGTAGGCATGTCTGCCCTGCTCAGTGACCACGAAGATTCTCTCTGATGCAGTGTCTAGGTAGGTTACTTGGCCTGGACTATCAGGGTCTTTAAACTCGTAGATTGTGAGGGTGTTCCCCTCCTGAGGTTGAGAAGTTCTATATCTCCAAAAAGCCTCATCGCTTTCCCGATTTAAAAGCAGATCTATGCTTTTATTATCTTGTGGAATCCACTCAGGAGTCATGATTCTGGTCAAGACAGACTTACCACGGGGAGTTCTTGGCTCTCTCTCTAAGTTCCCTTGCTCTATATCTCCCATGTCGGTCTCCGCAATCACATTTCCAAACTCATCAGTTCTATCGGGAAGAGTGGTGACTACATATATAGTCCCCTCTTTATCTAGGTATGCTCCATTCTCAAACTTGACTACCGGGTGGTCTATTCCATGGGGTTGGTCGGGGTTCTTAATCTGGACCACTGATCTTCTCAGTCCGTCTTCGTAGATGCGAGCACCTAGACGATTCGTCCTGATATATTCCAATTGAGTCTTATAAGGCCCCTCTGGCTTTTCTAGATATGCCAACCCTGAACTCCCTACGGGTCTCTCCATGTGATAGGACATTTCAGAATCACTGGTTTCTGATCTGGGAGTGTATGGGTAATCACTCAACTGCTGGGCCCAAGACCTGGCAGTGTGATTGACACTAGCTTCAGAAGATCTGAGGCTTCGTCTGTCTCGGCCTAAATGTCTGCCTGATCTAAGGTTCATATGCCTGATTTATTTACCCCCTGGAACCCAAGCACGCTCTCGTTGCAGGTTGATTTTGCATCAATCACTTTGTTCTTTTTAGTTGAATATTATGTTTATGGTCTTGTCTGAAATTGCGTCGTCAGGGGTACTTAAGTGAATTTCCGCACTTGATGAGTGATCGATTCCCGTTTACCTTTTTGTCCCTTAGTGTTTTCGCACTTAAGACCTATTTATTTTCTTGCACTTGGTTGATTAATTCTCTTGGACTTGATTCGTGCCTAACGTTGCCCTAGTTAATTACCACACCTAAGTCGTACTTAGCCTAGGCTAGGAATTGACAAAGGAGGGTTATGAGATCTTCCAACCTCAATTAGCTGGTTGACCAAACTGCTACACAAGCCCAGGAAGCCTTCTCCCAAGCTCGGTACTCACCCTTGCTAGCTTGCTTTGGATTGCCTTGAGTGCCCACAAAGTTCCTGCAAAAACTCACCAGTTAGTATAGCTTTATTGTCACAAGTATTTGAAAGACATACTCCAATAATTTTAGTCCCCCTGGAGTAACTCACTGTACCCC
Organism: Ceratopteris richardii; assembly: GCA_020310875.1. Taxonomy (NCBI): domain Eukaryota; kingdom Viridiplantae; phylum Streptophyta; class Polypodiopsida; order Polypodiales; family Pteridaceae; genus Ceratopteris; species Ceratopteris richardii. The sequence goes on from CM035440.1 coordinate 47,919,374, forward strand.
CTGAATCTGAGAACAACTTAGTTTCACCTAAAGGTCAACTTAAAAATGCATGATCTGAAACTCCGCGTATGATTCTTACAAAAACCAGTCAAGGTCCACGTAGGATTCTCAACGAGCTTTCCAACAAGACCAAAATCTCATCAATCGGAGTTCGTATGGTCAAGTTATGACCATTCAGGCAGATAGGGGTCAAAACAGGCTCTCAGGGTTCAGGGAATTCCTCACAGGTTCCTAGGTCTTGTCCCACTTCTAAGGCTCTAATGTTACTCCAATGTGACCAAAACTAGGCTCAATTGTACCTCAATTTACTCCAAAAATTCACTCTAAAATTTCGTGCGTTAAGGCCATGTATCGCGATAGGTCGGGTCGAAGTGTCGCGATACCCCCAAGTGTCGCGATAGCTCGTGAAGTGTCGCGATACCCCCAAGTGTTGCGACAGCTCGTGAAGTGTCGCGATACCCCGAAGTGTCGCGATAGGTCGGCTCGAAGTGTCGCGATACCCCCAAGTGTCGCGACAGCTCGTGAAGTGTCGCGATACCCCGAAGTGTCGCGATAGCTCGTGAAGTGTCGCGATAGCTCGCCAAGTGTCGCGATACACCGAGGTGTCGCGATAGCTCGTGAGGTGTCGCGATACACCGAGGTGTCGCGATAGCTCGTGAGGTGTCGCGATACACCGAGGTGTCGCGATAGCTCGTGAGGTGTCGCGATACACCGAGGTGTCGCGATAGCTCGTGAGGTGTTGCGATAGCTCGGGATATGGCGAATTTTTCTGTTCTGTCTAGTGATTCTAGGAGCCCTAGGCCTGCGCAGTGTCGTGGTGCACTCAGATTAACGATAGGGTGAAGTTTCCGAAGTGTCGCGATAGCTCGAGCTTGATGCCTCGAGGACTGTGCAGACAATTTCCGTACCTGCTCAGCTTGCTGGAGATGATGATGGAGCTGGTACCTGCAAGAAACATGCAAAACAAACACACAAAGCAACAAGGCACACTCGCTCTCTCACAAACTCGCACACAAGAAATGAAGAGAATGGAAAGGAAGAGGGAATGTATAGTGGAGAAGGAGATGAAGGTGGAGATGGAGATGGAGATGGAGATGGAGAAAAATTCAGAAATTTACCTACTACTTACCATTCCAACGCGTCCTCTCTACGTCTTACCATCACACGCTCGTCCTCAAAGCTCGATCCCCGGCAACGGCGCCAAAATTTGGTGTAGCTCAGTGATGAGTAGCACCTCCTTTAATGTCAATCCGGGAAGACATGAGGATGGTATGAAGACCACGAGCAAGTGGAAGCACAAGTGCGTGAGTGAGAAGCACACAAGCATGCACACACATACACACACACGCGCACACACAGTAAGAACAAAGAGAGTAAGACAATGGAATCACTTCTATTGCAAGAAAGTTCTCATACAAGCTCAAACTACAAGAAGCTACCCCAAAAATGAGCTCTCTAGCTCTATTTATAGTTTTTGACTAACTTTGGCCCTGTTCAGACCTAGTGTTCGGCCTAGTTAAAAATTAGGTTCCGGGGCTTATTTGAGGGCCCAAACGAGATCTAAAAATTATGAAAATTGGCAGGCAACTACATCTAAGGCTCCCCAAGCTCGAGGACTCCTCGGCTTGTACAAAATGGAGCTACAAAAAGGTGAAATGATATTTACAAGGGTTTGTAGTGATGAGAATCACTTTAGAATGATGTTGGGGTTTTTGAAAAAAATGAAGGGTAGCCTCAGTGCTAGATCTGCATGTGTGTCCATACTTGCTTCTTCCCGCATCCTGTCAACAGTGTGTAAGTGTGTATGTGTCTATGTGTGTATGTGTGTGTGTCTATGTGTGTAAGTGTGTGTGTGTCTATGTGTGTATGTCTGTGTGTATGCATGTGTAAGTGTGTCTATGTATGTGTGTGTGTGTCTATGTGTGTGTGTAAATCTGTGTATATGTGTGTGTATGTGTGTATATGTGTGTATGTGTGTGTATGTATCTATGTGTGTGTATGTGTGCATGTGTGTATGTGTATGCATGTAAGCATGTACCTATGCATATGCATGTGCATTATGTATGCATATGTATGCATGTGCGTGTGTTTGTGTGTGTATGCATGTACGTATGTATGTATGTATATGCATGCATATATATGTGTGTACGTGTGTGTGTTTCTCTCTACATGTGTGTGTGTGTGTGTCTATGTGTGTATATGTATGTGTGTGTATGTGTGTGTATGCATGTAAGCATGTATGTATGCATATGCATGTG